>VZRE01007928.1:12482-27942 GCA_013396775.1 Cephalopterus ornatus
GCCCAAAGAGGTCCTTTATCTGATGACAACCTCCGCAGAACGGAAGAGGAGTAGGTACCTCCCTCTGGGACCATCCTAACTATTCAATCAATTCTCCTCAATTACTAACAAATCTAAATGTGATTTATCTGCCCAGGAATCATTCCAATATCAGGCAAGGATCTATCAATAAAACCCCCAAAGGCAATCTTTTTTTCAGAGCTGTCAATAGAACCTCTGAAGCACAAAGAGAGGGAGCCGACAATTGAGATATTTTGCTTTTTTTTTTTACTTCTTTTTTTTTTTTTTAGCACTTAATTAAGTCGACAAGAAGCTGTCAAGGATAATTTTCAAAGCACACGGCCTCAGCATCTGACATTTGATAATATTACACTCCATGTTGATTGAAATTGATTTTTTCTCCTCTTTTATTCTTTTTTTCCTTTTTTTTTTTTTTTTGGTAGTGGAAGGCTGCAAAAAAAAGGGGGCATTTGACAACTTTCTTGCCCATAGATCCAAGGACAGCAGGCCAGTTTGTTAAGGTCAGTCATGACAAACAGTATGATGGGTTTTTAAAACCAGCTGAGTTTAACAATAGTAGGGCACGGGTGTGTTATTTCAGTGTCAATAAAGCAAGCTGCTCAGCAGTTAGCAAATATCTCAGCGAGATCAGAGGTGCTGGGATTAGAAGTAATAGTAAATTTATAGGGTCGGATTCTGATCTCAGTTAATACCATTGTAAATCCAGAGCGAATTTCATTGACTTCAATAGTTTTTGATCCAGAATAGCCCAGATGTGGTCATTTTCTGAACTTGTTACCAGAGCTGCCAATTGCGCTGTTGCTTTGGATTTATTTGTGTTTAGTTTTCACCCTGATTGGAGTTGGGCACTTCCCTTCTCTTTCCCCCCCTGTAAAAGTCACTTCTGTAAATCTCTATAGATGATTATCTTCTTAAGTGCCTAAGCTACTTTGTAAACCTATACATGCAATAGCTGCCATTCCCATGCCTTTGAAAGAAGTGCAACTCTGCCAACACTGAGCAGAATCTGGCCCCTGTCCTTGCTCAGACAGCTCGGGGAGAAAAAAAAGTACAGATGGCAAAAATCAGGTTCCAGGCTTTTCTTGCTATTTGGCTCTCTAAGCACTGGTCAGTATTTCCTATTTGCTGCTTAGCACCCCATGTAGAAAGCAAGGCAGACTCTTAGCAAATTGATTTGAATGATAATATTTTATTAAAGTTCTGTACTTAGTTGCTCTTGAAGCTGCAGCTGAGCAATTATGGCATTTCAAGTATAATTTATTGGTTATTGGAATCCAAGATGCCATTTTTTTTTTTTTTGTCTAAGCTACAGAAAAAGTCCCTGGAGCATGGCAGTTGTGTGAGAGGCCAGGAAGCCTGAAGGTGCTGGGCAGAACATCAATGACCTGACAAATTTATTGGAATGGCTTGAAGAAGAATGTGACCCACGATGTACAAGCCCTAATCCTAGAACCCAGGATCCTTTAGCTTGGAAAAGCCCTCTAAGGTCATGAAGTCCAACCATTCCCCAGCACTGCCAAGGCCACTGCTAGCCCATGTCCCCAAGTCCCCACGTCCACATGTCTTTTAAATGTCTCCATGGATTGTGACTCCACCAGTGCCCTGGGCAGCTGTGCCAGGGCTTGACAAACCTTTCACAACAATTTTTCCTAATTACCCCTATTCCTGCACATGCTGCCTGGCTTCAGATCATGCCCAACTCACATCATCTGGCACCAGAGCTCAATAGGAATGGGAACGTCTTGGCAAGTACTCCCTTGGTCCCTCCTTGAAGAGGGGCTCCAGGATGAGGTCAGATCCTGTCCCTGTTTGGCTTTTTTGATGTTGTTTTTGTTTGTTTGGTTGGTTTTGTTTTGTTTTGGTGTTGGGTTTTTTTTAAATTATTTCTATTTCTTGCACAGGACAAGATGGAGACGCACCAACATCAACTTGCAGCTGGTTTCACAAGACCCATTTCTGGATGGACTGGGGCTTGAGCAGTGGAGACGGGGTCAGTCTCATCAGAAACCAGATCTAAAGGGGCAGGTCTGTCTTAAAGAGATAAATGGTTTCTCAGGAGTGTGTAATATAGACACTAGGCAGCTTTCATCTGTCAGAGAGCGACAGGGAGCAAGCAAGCTAAATTAATTAATTGAATTGCCCAAGGTCATGGAGGAAATCTGTAGGAGAGGTCAGCAATGGTCACAACACCCCACCAAATCATCATCCCCATCACCACAGGTGTGCTCTCGGCAGGAGTGTGGGATGAGAAGGGTTAAGCTGGGCTAGATTGAAGAGAGACATAATTATCCCAGGTAAGAATTAACTTGTGAGGAATTGGGAGCAAGGCACCACCTGACTCGAGCTAAATGATCTAAATCTGTATGTCCCACGCTGATCCCCACGTGGCTCTCCTGCAGATGATGCACCAGAATTAACTGAGAGTACTTTACAGTAGGTACATTTCACCCCTTGGAGGAATGCTATAAATGTTGGTATCACGGATGCCACTCCTGCAGCACCCTGAGATGAGGAGAGAGCTTTAGATCCAAATCAGTGCCAGCACTGCCTCTGGAAAGCTCTCACAACAATTAAAGCAGAATTATAACAGGTTCCCGGGAGTGACCGCAGTTTGGAATTGAAGGGTGGGGGACCTTGGTCTCTCCACCTCGTTTCAGGCAGATGAAGCCTGGGTTTTATGACTTTTGAGACCCTGTGGCTAGGAAATTAAAAAGTGCCAGGGGTCACTGCTGGGCACTTGAATGTGACTGTGAGCCAAATCATTAATCCAGTCTGAAGGTGTTCTTGGCCAGAGGTACCTGGACCTCTCCCAGTTTCCTCCCAGGGATGCTCTGAGGAGCAGCCTGAGCCAGGCACCATCCTGACTGCCTGTTTGGGTCTGGCCACCCTGAGTAACAGGATAGATGAGGGTATTTGTGCCAAAAAAATGGCCCAGGTGGGCTGATTTTAGCTGTGCAGATGTAGCCTTTATAGCCTGTGTTCTTGGCCTCTTGATCTAAGAGAGAATTTGGGACCTTGGCTGGTCACAACAAATGTTATCAAGATAAAGAGGTGAATGCTACTCTCTGGAAGGGTCTCTAGTGCTTTCCATTAGCCTGGAGCAGGTCTGCAAGATTTCCAGGGGCCCCTGGAAAGACTGAGAGGCAACAAAATGGTCACAATCTGAGCAAACTTCTGGTCCGAGAGTATGTTTTTCTCTTATGTAGGCTCCACTTGGTTGTGCAAAGTGTGAGCACTGAGATTTATTCCTGGTATTTGCTTTCTGTTGTTAACTCCTTATTTCCTGGATCCTTGGGATAGTGGGGAAACTTGTTTCCTTAAAAAGTACTGGTGTGCAAATGTGGGCTGGAGTTTGCTGATCTGGAAAGCCATGGAGGAGAGGCATAACTCTCACACATCATTCTCCTCTGGGTTCATTCTCCTTACCATCTAAGGGTCCCTGCCCACGGTCTCCCTCAAAATGTGTAGGGACCAGCCAGGCTGGGCTTGGTGGGATGGTCTAAAACCAAGCTGGTTTGAGCATTGTGATTGTCATCAACCCTGCAGTGTGACCAGCAACCTTTCTGCTCTTCAAGACATGGTTCAGTGGTGGCTGTGGCTGTGCCAGGGGACTCAATGCTCCTAGAGGACTTCTCCAACCTAAATGATTCTATGATTCTATCCCATCTCCTGTGCTTGGCTGGAGTTTGGTGCGTCTGTATTAGAGGGAAGGAAGGTTTGCACATCTGAAAGCTCAACTGTTTTTTCCCAGCTGTATGAGTTGGTCTGATAAAGGGTAATGCCTTTCTCCACAAACCCACCTCCACCTCGGGGGCTGAAATCGAAGTATAAAGCCACTTGTGCAATATGCCAGAGCAGGATTTACCCTGAGCCATCAGTCCCCATGATGCAGCCTGAGGCAATGCAGTGATGCTGGGCTGAGTCCTTGCTACCCTGACCCTGAAGGGGTCATTTCATCCCAGACCCAACAGCTCATTTAGGCTCTGAGGACAGCATGGTACCAAAACTGCTGTCCAAAAAACCTTTCCCTGCTGAGATTCCATCTCTGCCTGGGATTGCCCCACTCTGGGGCACGGCAGCTGGATCCCTCAGGCATGGTGGTAAGTGTAGCAGCGCCAGGCTCACCAGAGCTCAGCTTGACCATGGCATGATCTGGGCTTTGGCAGAACGATTCCAGGTTTTTCCTCAGGGAATCAGATCAAGGATGTGAGTGGCCTTGGCTCACTGACATGTTAGGGTGATGAGGATAAACAATTTCCAACCAAATGGGGCTGACCTGGGGAATGCTGGCTATGGGATGCTGATTTCACCTTCGATGCCTTTGCCTCTGGCAAGTCACTTAGCAGTGAGGTTTCCCCCTGTGAAAAAATGGGCAGAATAATCACTTCCTACCTTGCAGGGGAGACATGAGGATTAATTAATTAATTAATTAATTGGTTTGGAAGTAATTAAGTTTCTTGTTTCACAATGATTGCTTTTTTCTTTCTGATTGCCTTTTTTTTTTTTTTTAAACTATTATGTTGTGGACAAGTTTGTGTTTATCCATGGCTGTGAGCTGATGGGAGTTCCCCAAGACAAGGACAGCTAGAGGTCGTTGCCTGGAAGAAGAGTGCTGGGGTCTTGCCACCCCTATTGGGTTTATTTGCCATTAGTCATAATGCCATGGCTGCCCCTCCTGAGTCAGCTTTAAAAACTCAGTGGTGGCCACTTGCCCATTTGAAAGACCGAATCCTGCTGGCATCTGGCTCCTCTTAACACCTCATCACTGTGGTCAGGGCACACGAGATGAGGTCTTTGCCCCGAGGCAGGGCTCGGTCTTCAGTCCATCCCGCGTGCCCAAGCCATAAGGCTGGTCCCTGTTTCCCAGTGGCAGCTCCAAGCTACAGCATCTTGGTGAGCCTGTGGTGCTGTCAGAGATCCCCCCGTGGCGGACAGGGACATGGGGTCATCGTGGGAGCAGGTGTGCTGGCAGAGGACAGGAAGCAGTGACACAGGAGTCCTCAAGAGATGATCTGCCTTTGGCTGCCTTTCCCTTAATACAGCCAAGAGGTCTTTCAAATTGCAATTCAGGTTTTTGAGAGAGCCTCTAATCCTTGGAAAGCCTTATACAGGGCTCCTAAAACACAGATTTTGAAATCAATTTGGTATTAGAACCCACATATTCAGACTGCCCTTAATTAACCAGCTAAGGTGCAGAGTTCCATTCAAAATCTCTCATTATGTCATCATTTCGAAAAAAGTTGCAGGAAACAAGCAGTGACAAATGAGGAACCCAGCACTATCTGCTGGCAACAGACACCTGACAAAGTGATAAGTACGGCTAATTCCCCTGGGCATTATTTGTACACAGTGCATAGGTAAGGGAGAATTATGTCCCTGATTGTCTCATGATTTTTTTCCCCCCCTCTCATATGATCTTTTTTTTAATCTTACCTGGTATTTTTGACATCTGAGAAATTCGTATTGGCAGGTTGATCTATATTGTCTAATACAACGTGGAGTGTAATCAATCACAAATCCTGCCTAGTTTTTTTTTGCAGCAACTTCAGTTACAGTGAAATGACAGAGGCCTGTTTCAAGGTGATGGTAATTGCATGCCTGATTTCCACTAAAAACTTCCATACAGACCTGAACCATTAAAAAAGAATTTGCACTCAGGCTTAAGACTACTCTTCAATATTTACCACTGCAGGACCAGCTCAACCCAGAGACTCGGAAAGCCTTGCAATTACAAACTGAGAAAATGATGCACAATAAGGGTGCATCATAACTGATAAACTCTTGAGAGGAAGCAGAAGACTTTGCCAGACTAGAACTGAGTCTTACAACTGAAATGTTCCATCAGCAGTTTTGAAAACTAAAACTCAAGGAAAGCTGACGGAAAGGGGAGAAATCACAGACTTCACGATGATGCATGCTCTAGGAGAAAAGATGATAAAATCTAATCATGTAGAAATTGAGGGTAGGCCAGAAGCTGACAAAACTCTAAAACCCAATCAAATCAAGTCCCATTTAAGCCCTGCACTTTAAAACAGGCAATTGGATCAAGTGTGGGATGGGGCACAGTGACAAACCAACCAGGAAGCCTCAGCATAGGCATCAGTGAAGTTCCGTTTCAGAAAGGGGACCTACATAAAAATGGGGCCATCTTGTAAGTAGGAAGAGCAAAGAAGAAGGGGCAAAAGGCTGGTAAGAGGCAGGGGAGTTACTTGTAGATGTTATTTCAGAGACTAACAGTAAATCTCTACCCCAGATCATAGTACACTTTAGAAAGACCCCCATGCAAATCAGCAATAGCTCAAAGGAGACTACAAGGGGTTGGAAAGTGTCCTTCAAAAAGCTGAAGGCATGTCCACCAAAAGGAAATAGGAAACAAATTATCTGGCACCTTAAATCTAAAACTATAACATGATGAAAAAAAAAAAAGGAAAAAAAAGAGAAGATTTTGAGGAAAAAAATTGCTGAAGTTGCAAACACAGATAATAAATCAGAGGTAGGAGACTGAAGGTTTGTAGGGCAATTACAGCACAAGAACAATTGCACTGTCAGATTAAAGTTTCCTCTAACATAGCACCCTTTCTCCAATAGCAGCTGACACCAGATATTTAGGAAGGCATAGCAGAACACTTAGTGACAGTTCCACAGTACCTCTTCTCAGGAATTTGAGGCCTGGGAGGATTTTGGAGGCTTCCAGTAGACCTCGCCAAGGGCTTCAGATACTCATGATGCGATAGGGGTATTTGGAAAAGACAGGGCCCCAGTGGATAAACTAAGCGAGATTTTCACATCTGTATTCAGTACTAAGAAGCCTGGAGAGTACCCTATACCTGTAATGTCTGTTTTGTGGGGTTCAGGAGAAGATAAGTCAGAAATTGAAGTTTCAGTAGGAGAGATGTAGAGCAGCCTGGTAAAGTGAACACAGCAGTTATTGAGTTGGGAAGATGTTCTCTTCTGAGCTCTAGAGGAACTTGAGCAGGAAATTGGTCACAATTATCTGTGCTGTGTCCTTGCATGAAGTCAGTGTGAATTCTGCACATACACACTGTTCTGGAGGGTGTCTGCAGACTGACAGCGCCCATAAGTCTGAAATCTGCATTAAGAAAACCACTAGATGTAAAGATGATGATCATCAAGGCATTCATAGTAAATATAATACAATAAAGGAGGCTCAACCCATCCTTCACAAGGGAAAGCAAGCTTATGAATCTGTTAGAGCTCTCTGAAGGTCTTGTTAAGCATATGGGAAAAGGTAATCTGGTAAGATTTCTATGAAATCCCATCCTGAAAGCTTAAGCGGCAGCTAGAAGAGCAGGACCTTTAATCAATTAATTAATTACTAGGTGGGGAAAAAAAAAACTAGAAAACAGAGCATAGGAATAGTTTGCACAAGTTACCAATGGCATTCCATGTGTGTCTGTAGTAAGACCCATGCAGTTCAGCATATTCATAAATAACACAGGAAGAAGTGTGGATAGTGAGATGACAAAGCTCAGTGATATAGCTGAATTATTCAGGGTAGTAAAAGCCAAAGCTGTCTGCTGAGACTTGCTGAGATCTTCAACCCCAGGTAACTAGAAGATAAAATGGAAACTGAAGTTCAACATTGCTAAATGAAAAGTAGTGCACACTTATGGACTCTGATTTCTCTATTACCTTCAGAAAAGAGGATCTGGAGTTACAACAGGCAGTTCTGAGGAATTGCCAGCTCACTGCTTGGTTAGGGGCAGAAGAGCAAACTTGCTGATGATAATTACTAAGAAAGAGTGAAGAACAAGCCAGGAATGCAGTGTAACTGTATGAATTAATGTTACATCGGCATCATGCCTTTCTGGCCTTCCTGTCCCCTAAAGGAAAACATGGGAACAAGATGAGCAGGATTTTCCAAGAGAAGAACAGCTTCACACAAGGTCCAGCAAAGTCCCCCAAAACAGGTGAGTGCAGAGATAGACGTGTATAAAGCCAGGGGAGGTATGTTGCTCCTACTGCACGTGGTGGGCTCCACAGCTTACCACCAACAGAGCAGGTGGAAGCTGAGAGCTGACGTTGTTTCAAAATGCAATGAAACTAATTCATGGAAGAGGAATCCACGAAGGCCCTTGGTACTGATCTGTCGCTTTCACTTTGGAAGGTCATGATGCTGGAAATTCAGAGAATACGCTTGATACAAAGTGATTTGTACTTGCCATGTTCTTACATTTGTCTCTAGGCTTGAGCCAACAGCAGTGGTCAGAGGTAGAGTACTCGGCCACATAGTCCTTTGGGTTGAGGCAGCTGTTTCCTTTTGTTACTTTGGCTGCAGCAAAATCCCTAATTCTACAGCACTTCAAAAAGCGTTTTGGAGGCTCTGTGCTGTGGACAGACATCTGGAGCAGCTGGTGCCCTCCCGAGCTTGTTTCCCAAGCTGTCTGCACACTCCGGCAACACTCAGGTCCCAGTTACACCACCCCATTTCAGGGTTGTTTGCTCAGAAATGAGGACTAAGAACACATTTTCTAAATGAAAACTGGTTTCTTGTGCCCAGTTCTGAGCCAGAACCCTTTAACAGCTGGGGGCTGTCCAAGCACAGAGGGTGACTAGTCATTACCCTCTCACTGCAGGGTACAACAGATGGGCAGGAAGATCTGGCTATTGTTGCCAAGCTTGTGTGAATATCCCAAATGATGTCCATGTTATCAGTATACTGAGGACAGACAGGAGCTTTCTGAAATTTGAGCCCTATTCCCTCCAACAGGAAGAAAGAGTGGGATCCCATCTCGCTGCTGGCAGAAATACAGCCCCCGCCGACACGCCGCTCCTGCTGCCTCCTGCGTTTAAATCTCACCAACCTCCCTGCTCTGCCTTAAACCGCCAGCTTTAGAGGTCCCCACTTATCAAAGTCTTGTCAGGCAACAAGAAGGGGAACAAGGAAGGCTTAATTGATCAGCTTCGAAAGTAGCCTTGAGAACTTGATTCAGATATTGACTTCCAACGAGCTGGTTTAACTCCAGCTTCCAGAGCCAGCAATGGCTGAACATCAAAACTATTAACCTCTGGCCTTACCAGTTGGTGAGACATCACAGCAGCAGTAATTAGGAAGTCAATCGGAATCACATGTCTCACTTACACTGGCATGTCAATCAATAGTGCCAGTGACAGATTCATTAGGCCAGGCCTTGCAGCGCAAGCTAGTAACAACCTCATAAAATACGCTTTTGAGGCAGGGCAAAGAAAAATCTGCTTGGAGGACTTGACTAGGTGACAATATGTATTGATTAGGGCTCAAGCAATTTATGAAGTGCTACTTGCTTTGCAACCTTTCTGGCTTGGTTCTAAATTTTTCTCAAGTAGTTGCTAAATAAAACAAAATATTATACTTTTAAAAGCCTTTTTCTGACAGAGGATTTTTTTTTTTTTTTATTTTAGTTACAACTAACAAATAATCTAGCAAGGTAAAACTTCTATAGTTACTTAATGATGAAAGGTACCATTCATTTCTCTGGCCATCAGGCTTTGAAAGAGAACATCCATCTGGATAAGAAAAAAAATCATCTGAAACATGATTATGAAACTCTCCTACCTTCTAGAGACAAATTTCATTTTATCATGCCTTTCTTTAGATCATTTAATGGCCATTCTTTCTGCCAGGTCACAAGAAAAGTGGATATTTCTGTTTTTAAAACTAAATTAAAAGCTTGGTTTACGGACTATAATCAGATCTCTACTGCTTGCTGCAGTGTTTTTTTAAGACAGAAACAGTATAATTGGGAACTTGCTGAAATGCTGTTTGCAAATCTGCTCTTTCCATTGGATCTTTTTGCCTTAATTTGCTTGTAGCTGATTTTTGTCAGGATTTCTGCAAGGCTCAGAAGGACTTGCTGCCCTCTGTTCACTCTGTCACTGAGGGTGGGATTTATTTCCCCTTGCCCTGCAGGGTGAGGGAGCGTCGTGCTTCAGGGTAAAGTGTCAATGCAGAGTCCCTACAGTGACATATTTCTCTGTGGAGTTTCAGGACTTGCATGTCTTGACCCTCTCTCCAAGACAAATACCAGGACTAGTGCGTCTCTATCTAGTGTATCTGTATTCCAAATGCAGCTCCCACCTCATTTTCCAGCAGACACTTCATTGTCACCCGAAGAATCCTAGTGACCGACTTTAATGACCTGTGGCTTCGCACAGGAAAGCGCTTCGAGAACACAGGATCCCAGAATGGTTTGGCTTGGAAGGAACCTGAAACTTCATCTCATTCCACCCCCTGCCGTGGGCAGGGACACCTTCCACTAGGCCAGGTTGCTTCAAGTCCCGCCCAACCTGGGCTTGAGCATTTCCAAGCACTTCCAACACTTACACATCTTCTTTAGTTTCAGCTAAGTGTTAAAGACTCAGTGTAAGTGCTTGATAGGTCAGAGCGTAAGCAATTCCAGTTCTAGGGAAAGTTTCTCCATTTTTTTCCCCCAAGTAAATTCAGCTCTGAGGTAGCAAAGGAATGTTTCTCAGGTTGGAAAAGCCAACTGCCTGCTCTAACATCATGTCCAGAGAAGGCCCCAGTCTTGTATTTCCACATCAGTTTAATAAAACCACTAAAGCACCCATAGTGAGGCAAACACCTAATATTTTGGAAGGACACTGACTGAGGCCTTGCTTGTTTGTTAATAACAAAAGTTTTCTGGTTAATTATTTGGGGAGCTTTATTAATGTTAATAGTACAGCTGGGCCAATAATTAGTGATGATTTATTTCCTTGCCAAAATCAGGCCTTTCTGCTCTTGAGTTGTCCAAGGGCAGAGTGTAATTTTCTCAAATTGATTCATGACTTTAAAATTTTTGCCAGATAACTTCTGCAAATAAGTCTGGCTTTGGGTCTGGTTCACAACCAGTTCACTGGTGTGTGCACTACACGTGAAAGCTGAACTGTTGGGTGGGGCAGGCAAGTCACCCTGGGAGTTTGGTTTTCCAGTTTGGGGCACAGAACATTTTAACTTGTTTTCATTGCCAAATCTCTGTGGGTAATACATTAAATTGTCCTCTTTCCAATTCCCTCCAATGTTCCTGCCAGTAAACTCCTCATTTCACCAAACAATCCTGCCAGTAAATTAAAATTCATTAGAATAACCAAGAGAAAAGGTCATAAACAGAATCTAAGTAGAAACAACTTGATTTTAAATTCAGAATGAATACACGTGACCCTTTTTTTCCATTACTTCTCATTCTATACCAATTAATTCCTAAAAGTTCCAGTCATCTTTCCTAAAACAATACCAGGTGGTTCAATAAAATCCATCAGAAAGGGAAGAGTGGACTGGGCAGGAGTTGTTGAGTGCTGGGAATCCTTTAATTTATTTCTGACATGGAAAGTTTGGGAAAAGAGGGGTGGTTGCTCCATGTACAGACTGGAAGAAGGTCACTTTGCATTTGGTTTCCTCTGTAATAGCAGCATGTTTCCCATAGTAAAGCAAAAGCTTTAATGAAGAAGTAATAACTGCTTACATTGGCAAAGAGTGAAACCAGCTGTGTTTTTGTGAAAAGCAGTTAAAATGAGTTTGCTTCCTCCAGTAGGTTCACTTTTTGAGACTCTTGGAAGACCCTTTGGTTTTACCCCTCAGTGAAGTTATTTTAAAGGGTCTAACGAGAAGGCCAAGTCGACCTCATTATAAGTTTCACGCATGGGGAGAGGCAATTTTCCCTTTCCTGCAGCCTCCCCAGGAAGCCCCTGGTGAAGGTGATGGAAACCCTTGGGCAGCGCCATGCCCCATCCAAACCCCCTTTGACACAAAGAATGAGGTGACAACAAGAGGTGGATGTGATCGCCCTTTCTGCCAACCCACAGGAACCTTGCTTGTAGCTGAATCAATCCTACTGAATCAATCCAGAGCCGCTGCTGTGGACAAACGGTGATGGTCACTGTCATTTTAATTGTCTGGGCTTGGAGGCCCACTTGGACGGTGTCAGGTGATGTGTTTTTCCCAAGCCTGGCAAGTCCCCGGATCATTTCCACACTTCAGCTTACACTTTGCAGGGCTGACTCACTCACTGCAGTTTTATCAACGTCCAGATCTGGAAGAGGCAACTATTAAATTAATATCACGATTAAAATTCAAGCAGCGCAGCGCTCGGCTGAAATCTCTGAATCAACAAAATAGGTTGTGAGATCAAATGATGGGATATTAGAAGGAACTGATTGTTGCAGTTGTGTCTCAGCAAATTTAGCAGGGGAAGCTTTGGTGTGCTGTTGGTGTATGACTTCAGTGGTTAAATTTCTGTTCTTACCTAAGGCGATTTTAAGGCAGTAGAACAAGCAGGAAATGCACTGTGGACCTTCATGTATATACATATGTAACGTTTTGCACTTTACAGTTTTGTCTTGTCAGAGACTTTTGGTGTTTCCCCATCAACTGCTGCCTCCCATTACCTTTGGAAGGCTGGATCATTGTAAGGATCATCATGACTTCGCAAATGAGATGTTTTTCCTCAAAACCTTATGAAGACAGGTTACACGAGACACTCCATTTTGGGGTTGAAAACTTATTTTTAGAGATCTGCTGGATTTTTAAATGTGAAATGTTCTTGGATTTGCCTAGTGGAAGATTTCCTGGTTCATGTTTGGGGGAACTGGAACTACATGATCATTACAGTCAGTTCCAACCCAAATCATTCCATGATTCTGTTATTTTATGATTCTATGATTTAATGCTATGATTTATACTGCAGATAAAGTTTTCACATTTTGTAGCCAAAAAAAAAAGTTTTTTAGGAAAGCAGTCTAGGTCTAGGTTGATCTGTGTTTAATTTGCAGAATGTGATAAGTCAGGAAAAAAAAAGTCTTTCAGCTGAAAAATCTAGAAGAAAACACTTTCAAAAGTAAATTCAGTTTTGAAATTTTCCCAATAGCTGGTGTTTTAAAAGGTTTAAAGATGAGAAAGAAACTGTTTTATTATAGCATGAACATTTTAACATTTTAACTCCTCAAGAGTGAAATGCTGCTCTGGCTCCAACACCAACTGTCTCATCCAATTAGGTTTCAAGTTTAATGATCCTCAATGAAAAAAAAAAAAATCCAAGAGAAAGGCAATAAAAAGCAAAATTTAGTAGCAGAGGCAGAATGATTTAAGGCTGATGACTTATTTCCATGTCAGTAGGACATGGTGAAAATCCCAAATTCCAGGTTCCCCGTGGATGTTGCATCACTGCTTTGTTTTTCCTCTGTGGGAACAGATCCAGGGTGCACTGATGGATTGTCAGCAGGGTGCTGGGCTCTGCAGGGACAGGTAACAAACATAAGGATCCCTTAACTGTGTTCTCCTGGTAATGAAAGAATGAGTAGCAGGAACCTACTTTTTGGGTCCCTTACCAGAGGTGACATGTTTACATTCTTATTCTGTTAGTGCTCAGTTCATCAGCATCATTAGCTGGCAAAAACCAAGGATCAATACAAGGATCTTAGTTTCGGCTTCATCCGCCATAACCAAAATCAACCTGCTCTTCTTGAGGCGACCTCCTCGGCCCCATTTTTTACTGCGTTTTTATTGACAACCTCAACACTGTTACCGCTTCGAGGCTCATGCAAACACCAAGACTGAATCTGATAGGAAGGTTTTTCCCTAGAGAATAATGTTAGGAATGACAGGAGAAATTTCTTTCGGTGCAGGATATTTCTTGTGGCTTGCTGAAAGGCGAAAGGCAGAAAGACTGTCACTTAAAAACAGCAAAGCGACCTCAGGTAGCAAACCAATAGCCAGGTGGTTTCACTTCCTGTTGCAACTATTTTTACCACCACTTTATGCTTCACTGACCAGTGGATTTTTTTTTAATTCAGCTTTCCACTTTTATATATATTATGCATACACACATACAGAGGACTATTCTTTTTATCTTCATCATTACATAGTGCTGCTTTTTGTGCCATTTAGACATGAACCTCATTTGAACCCTAAAGCCCCATTTGTGGCACACAAAAATACTGTCATTTACATTCTGTGCCAAAGTATTATATAAAAAGCATCAAACAGGAGGAAAGGCAGGAAGATGGGAGTAAAGATATATAGTCAGCAAAGTATATAACTTCTGGCATATTACTGCTTAATCCTAACATAATTATTCTCATCCTTTTATTTGATTAACTTCTAATGGTTCCTCTTGGTGTTAAAGGTCCCAGTCTGATCATTTGATTTTAGTGTCTGCTATAATTACCGATAATGTTCTTTGCAAGACAATTTAATGATAACCGCATAATGGCCTATATGAAGAAAGCTGCAGGGTTTCAATGCTTTTGAGTAATATAAAATACATTAGACTAACACAAGCTATCAACATGACAGGGAATGTTTGATTTACACCAAGGACTACGTTATAGAGTTGCAGAATTTTTTTTTTCTGCCCTTCTTTTTTTTTTTTAAATTTTTTTTTTTTTTTTATTTTGCAACCGTTTACAATAAATGACAGAACAGTTGGACAATCTGCAACTTGCTGAGAGCAATAAAACGTAGCACAAAGTTAGAAGTGACACAGAGCCAGGCCTGAAGGGCTGTGCTGGAGCATCCTGACAGAGTGGTGTGGCAGCAGAGCTTCCTTTGCCTGCAACGGGGGATGTCACTGGACAGACTCCTCAATGTCTTTTAAAATGAAACTTAAGCAAAGTTTCTAACTTCCCTTATCCTTTCTAGGTAAATGGGTGGTTTCCAGGTGGCTTTTTCACCACATTTAGAATCACTGGACAGCACACAACTTGCCCCAGCATTTATTGACAGGTCTTTGCCCCCATTTGCCAAACCTGACATACAAAGAGATCTCCTTCTGGCCCATCCATGCTGCCATTTGCACCCACATTTTGTTTCACACTGTCGTATTTCCACAGGTAAATACTGCAGTGAGCTAAGTGGTTCAAGCTTAGCAAACACTCCTTCGCACGAAATTAAACAATCGCTCACAGTTTTGGCAAAACACAGCATAATTCATGGCGTGCATGCAGGAGAGAAAATTTCCTGTCAGAAAAAAGGTTAGCAGTGGACATATTACATTTGCTGCTCTTTTTTATTCCAGGATAATGGCATTTGGACCAAAGTAGGCCCGTCCTGTTTATAGTGCTTTATGCCCCATTAGTATTATTGCAAGTCTCTGGACTCACATGTTAAAGCACTTAATCAAAGGCAATGGGTTGAAAATCATGTCCCAGCACTTCTCATATTTGATTCGTTCCTCCCAGATAGAAAGAAGTAAAAAACACATTACTACCATCAAAACAGCACATGCATTATCTGCTAAGCAGTTGAGAAGCTATCATTGGGTTTTATCCCTTTGGGTACTAGGACGGACAGGAATTTTCCCCACTCATCCATTCAGAGATCTGAGACTGCTATTTTTCATTTTTCACCCTTTGACAGACAATCCTTTCATTTTTTTCATAGATCTCTATTTTAAAGACATCTTCATGTCACTTATTTTAATTGCAGGCTGCAGGCATCGAGCCT
>VZRE01007928.1:27983-40334 GCA_013396775.1 Cephalopterus ornatus
AAAAAAAAAAGAAGAAGGAAAGAAAGAAAAGCGTTAGAAAGACAATATTTGAAGTAGTGGTAGTTTTATGAAGATCCTCCAAGGATTTTCCCTGAGACAAACCTAATAATGGGAGAGGAACGTATCTTAAGGGGAGAATTAATTTATACATTTAATTACTTGGGATCCACTCCACTTCTCGAGGATGCATTCCCATTCTGCACGAGAGCCCTGGCTGAGGCAGCTCATCAGCTTGATGGGGATCCAGGCAGATGAAAAAAGGGATGTCTGGGGCGAGCCCCCATCCAGGGCTGCTGCGGCACTGCAGTATTGATCCAGCTGCATCTGGTTACATCTCAGAGAGGGTTTTTTCCTCCCCTTCTGAAGAGGAGAGCAATGCTAAAACAGTACCTGGTGAATTTACAGCCCGCAGTCACCTGAGCACAAGGGAGGGCAATAAAGCCATGTGGAAAGGGGGCAGCTGGATGGGGCGTGTTGAGTGAAGTGAGAGGATGCCTGAACCATGCAGGCTGCAAACCTGTGCCAGATTCCCGGGAACTGGGAGACAGTGGCAGTTTTGGTGCCATTCTTACTCTTCTAAAACCATGAGTTCGGTTTTATTCAGGCATTGCTCAAGCGGAAGGACCAAAACCTGCCCAGATGCTCTGCGGAAGCACAGTGAACTCTGGGGTTTTTTTGGGGCTGTAACTTCTGACTTCAGGAGAAGCAACTGTGATTCGCAATGGGGAAAAAAATAGGCCATACCAAGGGAAAAGAAGGAAGAAATCATTCAGAATAATCCACAAAACCTAGAGATGCTCCCAGGCCCATAGCTTTCACAGCAAAATTTTTAGGTTCAACAGCCAAAATAAATTAGAATCATAGAACCACAGAAAGTTTTGGGTTAGAAGGGACACCTTCCACTAGCCCAGGTTGCTCCAAGCCTTGTCCAACCCGGCCTTGAACACTTCCAGGGATCCAGGGGCAGCCACAGGTTCTTTGGGCGACCTGGGCCAGGGCCTCCCCACCCTCACAGCCAGGAATTCCTTCCCAATATCCCATCTAACCCTGCCCTCTGGCAGTGGGAAGCTATTCTCCATTCTCCTGTCCCTCCAGGCCCTTGTCCAAAGTCCCTCTCCATCTCTCCTGGAGGCCCTTTGGGCACTGGAAGAGGCTCTAAAGACTCCTCAGAGCCTTCTCTTCTCCAGGCTGAACAACCTAAGGCTGAACTTCATGATACTTCTGTACTTTCTCTTCTGGACAGCCCCAGACCCATAGTTGGTTTTGTGGAACGATTTCTTTCTTGAAGAACAAAAATCCTTGGGCAGGAGCTCTACTTTAAAAAGTGTTGTGATTCCTGTACAACTCCAAGCACATATAAGTTTTTAAATAAAATTCAAATAACTAAAGCTCACCATTGAAAGCTCCTTGTTTGATCTGGATAGGCATATCACTTTTTTTGTTTGTTTCTTGTTTTTCATTTTCATATCTGAGATGCACAAAAGGAACACAGAAAAATTCATCTTTTTCACTTTCCTTCTCAGTGAACTCTTTTGTGTTTCACTCTTCAGTGCTGCAGACTCCAGGACCTTTTTCTGTACCAATGAAATTCAAAGCGCTGAGATAATCTATTGATAACAAAATATTGATATAAATCAATAAGCGATATTGATAACATTGATAATTTGTTTAGTATATCTTATAGTTACATGGGTCTTTGCTTCTTTCTGCCAGTACCTAAAGTAATTCAATAGCCAGGTAAAAGAAAAATCATTTTTCTAGAGATTTGGTGAGGCCCTGGCACAGGTTGCCCAGAGAAGCTGTGGCTGCTCCATCCCTGGAAGTGTCCAAGGCCAGGCTGGACACAGAGCAACCTGGGATAGTGGAAGGTGTCTCTGCCCATGGATAGCGGGGTGGAATGAGATGAGTTTTAAGCTCCCTTCCAACCCAAACCATTCTGTGATTCTGATTTAAAGCTCCCCGATCCCTTTTTCACTTTGTGAGCAGATGGAGTGCCTGGACCGCTTGTCTGAGGATGTGGAAATTTTCCAGAAAAACAGGGAATCCCTGACATCAGAGTCCAAATGATGTCAATATTTTCCCCTGTTACCTTGAGATAGAAACTTCTGGACCCAGAACTTGTGGCACATCCTCTGGACAAGGACCATTAGCTATTTACTCTGACACGTGCTAAGCTCCCACTTTGGTTTTCACCGGCATATCCTTCGAGATTCCCCCTTTCCTGATTCCTGTGGTGTTGGCAGCCTCTCTTCACTTGCCTGCTCTGGACACCCCCAATTTTGGGCCAGCTGGCAAAGAAACTAAAGCTGCATTTAAAGAACAATCTCAATCCTTTGTGCATGCAGCACAGCCACAGCCTTATATTCGCTCTTTATTGTCTCTCCCCTTCTAACAGAACCTAATGCCTTATTTACTTTTTTGACCTCTGCTGCACATTGAGCTGTCAGTAGCAATGCCTAAATCTTGTCCCAGTGAGTTATGACTAATTCAGAACCCATCAGCATGTGCAAGTAGTTTAAACTATTCTCCTTCCAGTCTGCCTTACCTACACGGCTGCCTCTGTTTCTCTTCTGACATTGAAATGCCCAATCATAATTTGGTAGAGCCCTCCAAAAAACCTCCTTCATCTTGACAAACCTTACAAGTCTGGGTGGTCAGCACAGGAATACAAGAAGAAGAAGAAGGAAGAGATTACCGATGGTAACAAAGAGGGGTTTTCTCCTCTTAATGGTGCCATGACACACAGTGCTTTCTGGCACAGCCAGGATCTGGTAATTTAATCTCCTCGTAGTTCAATATCCCAGATGGGTGTATGAGGGCTGTTGTGGTTTCAGTGGTTTCACCTCTAGCAGTTGAATTATGGGCTGGATTGAGCAACTTCTGATGCTAAAGCCATGCGTGTATCTGAGGACAGCACACATAGAGGATTCACATCCTGGATGTCCTATCCCTGGCATTGCTCAAGGCCAGGATGGATGGGATTTGGAAAACCCTGGTCTATTGGAAGGTGTCCCTGCCCGTGGCAGGGGGTTTGGAACTAGGTGACCTTTTAAGGGCAATCCCAACCCAACTCATTCCATGATTTATGATTCTGTGATAGTTGTAAAGCTGTGTCAGTCCAGGTTTGCTGCTCTTCAGGAATGTCATTAAGGCTGCTTTGAGAATGCAGCATTGTCTTCTTACTTCTATTGGTGCCTTTGCACCTCTCTGTTCTCCCCAGAAATGCATTTTATTTTACCTTCACCCTTTGCAGTGTGGTGGGTCCCAAAACCCACTTGTGATTCAGGTTTTCTCTGGAGGAGAAATCTAAATAACCATGTGTTACAACATAGAGGTGGCTAACAACTTATCACAGAATCACAGAATGGTTTTGGTTGGAAAAGACCTTCAAGATCATCTCATTTCAGCTCCCTACCATGGGCAGGGATGCCTTCCACTAGAGGTTGCTCAAAGATGAAAGCTTTCCTTTTTTGTGAGAACAGAGGATCACCTTCCTACAATTATTTTTCTTTCACTGCTCTATAACTGCCCTTTACCCCTTTTAAGGTTTCTTACCTGTAGTTAATTTCAAGACAGATGCTGAGAAATCTGTTTATTGGAAGGTGCCCAAGACGATCAGTCTAAGGAAAGGAGCTGCAAGGAGGGCTTGAGCAAGGAGCTTATTTGGACCAGGAAAAGATTAATTTAAAGGAGAAATCAAGCAGAAGATTAAGGCTACGTGCAAGGTTATTACAAAGAGTCATTGGGAATGAAGAATGGGGAAAGAAGCTGTACCTGGAGAGGTTTAGGGTTGGGCAGCAGGAAACACTTATTTCCTAGGACAACGTTGAAGCCTTGGGGAGTAGTGCCCAACCTGTTGGATGTATCCTGCTTAGACACATCTCTGACAGGTTGAGCTACTATCAAAGCAACTTCACAATTCCAAAGCCTCAACTGAGGAAGTAGAAGTTTTCTCTTCTGTGGTGGCGAAGCACCCTCTGGAGATGCAGAGACAACTGAGCACAGCCTGGATGGTTATGCATACAGGAGATCATTAAGAGATTCCCTACACATATCCTAATTAAAAACTCTGCAATGCAAATAGCAAGATAAAGGGATTTCTGACAATAAGCAGGATGAAGTGCCACTCACACACTAATTATATATGATGTTGGCTAATCAACATGGAGTGTTTTGCAACAATTTGATAATGATGATGGTGGATTGACCTTGAAGGCTCTGGGAAATGTTTTTCAGTATTCCTTTCAAATGTACCAACAACATTGTTGAAAGTAGGTGACACTTAATAAAAATGATTTTTTTTTTCTTTGTAGGATTTATAGCAGGGTTCATCAGGTCTTCAGTTCCCAGGTGTATTTGAAGGCTCAGCTCCATCCAGAAAATTGGCTTCTTTGTTCATCCTGGGAGGATGACTGCTGGTTTGTTTTACCTCTTTGCTCATCCTGAAAGATGGATGGTGATTTGCTGGTTACATATGAAAAGCTGATTTTCAAAAAGCTCCAGTACCATCTGAAAGTGAACTGGACATCCAGATGGTCCCAGTACCTGCATCACAGTATAGAGATAAGGTGTTATTGTGAATTCCTTAATGCAAAGTGATGCTTAAAGGGGTCTAAAAGAGGGCACAGTGGGAATTTGGCATGAAACTCCCTTGATTTACAGATATGAAAAGAGATAAAACATTTGAGTCCTCAGGTTAAAATCCGTACGGAGTAACTGATGGTGCCAGTATTTATATTGTAGCTTCATCAATCAATAACTTTAACAATAGGCAATTAATCAATACCTTTAACAACCCTGGGAGAGAATGACATCTCTGGTAAATCTGAATGTTATGCTATAGATCCATGCCTTAAATACTCATCCCTCTGTCACAACTGTAGTATTTGACTTGAATCCTGGAGGGTGCTGAGTGCCCGCAGTTTTTACGAGGTGACTGCGCTCTCTGAAATCGCTGTTTTCCTGCCGGTAAGTAGAAATGTGCATTTTTTATACGGGCAAGTGAAATGCAAACAGATTTCGTCACTGTGATGACCTCTTTCTGACGTTGTACTGCTGAGTGAATCGGTAGCACTGGACTTCAGAGACACCGTTTCTGATGAGCAGAGCTGCCTTCTTCACTCTGCCTCTATACAGAGAGTCTGTATTAAGTTTATTTCACAAATAGATCTGTATATGTTTTCCCACTAGATTGTGACCATTTCTGCATCCTCAAGGAGGAAGGGCATCCACCCCCAGGGCTGTTCTTAGCACCACTCGTAGCTAATTCAGAAAACAACCCACTGCATCCATTGGCAACAGCATCTCTGATTAATCCAAGTTCTTTATCAAGATGTTCTGTACTGTGTGAATATCTTACTGAACAGTGTTGTACACAACATAAGCCCATTAAAATGATGGTCTGATTCTCTAAAGGTTTGGCTATATGGCTTCCCATAAAAAGTTTCATAAACCACCCACAATCAGCTGCCTTAATCCTCAATTCCTAAAAGCATATTGTTCACAGAGTGACATGCTGAAAAATGAGAGGAGTTCTCTGGGCACAGCACCAGAACTCGACTGCTAATTGTGGAAATAAATAACAACGGCTCCTAGAGGCCCAGTGTTTGGGTTGTTTGGTTGGTTGTTTGTTTATCCTCCCTACCAGCAAGATTTCTCCATGGGTAGAATATGGAAGTATGAAATGAAACAAACAAACAAGCCAACCTACTCTCTCCTGCATAAGTTCGACTAAATGCAACATGTTGTGTGTGGGTTTTGATGTTTGGTTTTTTTTTACTCTGGGAGGGTAACCAAGAAATGTAAATTTTTCAATCAGGCTGTTTAGAAATTGAAATTCTGTCTTCCACAGCCATCCAACAGCAGCCAGCAGCTTGGTTTTTCTGCCAAACATGACAGCCAAGGGTGACAGAGCATTGCAAAATGATGCATGGTGGGCAAAGAGACATTCTGCAAATCAAGTGGATGTAAAATCCTCCTCCATTCATTGCCTAGACCCTGTTTTAGCTCCAGCTGTCTGCTGAATGGTTGTCCTGATGGAGCCTGTGGTCACTCTAATACTTATTTTCTGCAGGTTTGCAAAAACTTGTGGCTTTTTTATGAGTGTCAGGAATAACAGTCATAGGACCATAGACTGCTTTGGGTTGAAAGGGACCTTAAAAGTCACCCAGTCCAATCTCTTGGCCTTGGCCTGGGACACCTTCCACTATCCTAAGTTTTTCCAAGCCCCATCCAACCTGGCCTGGGACACTTCCAGGATGGGGCAGCCACAGCTTCTCTGAGCAACCCGTGCCAGGGCCTCACCAGCCTCACAGCCAAGAATTCCTTCCTAATGTAAACCTGCCCTGTGACAATTTGAAGCCATTTTCCCTTGTCCAAAGTCCTTCTCCATCTCTCTTGGGGCTCCTTTAGGCCCTGGAAGGGGCTCTAAGGTCTCTCTGGAGCCTTTTCTTCTCTAGGCTGAACAATCCCAATTGTCTCAGCCTCTTTCCATAGGAGATGTGCTTCAACCCTCTGACATTCCAGCTCTTTTTTTTCTGAGGGTGAGTAGCAAGATCTGCTGCAACTAATTCTTAATAAAGCTCCTTATTTTCCATAGATCTGCAGTGTTGTAGCACAGGGAGAATTCTCAGAACAAAATTACAACCTTATCCCCATGCCCTGCGTAGGAATAATATGGCTGGAAACAGAGTTTAGCTGAAGGCATCTGTTTTACCACTGTCCCCAAACTGCAGTCTCAAAGACCTCAGCCGAGAAGGAAAAACTTTAATTTTGGATGTCAAATTTTGGCAATTTTAATAAAAGCCAACCTTCCCAGCAGCAACAATCAGCTACACAAGCAGCATATGCCTTGGAAGAGAGCAGAGATTTTCCACATACCAAATTAAACACTGACCATTGAAGTGTTCTTTCATGTCCATGGCATCAGTCATCAGATTTTTCCATTTTTTTCACATCTATCTTATGTGGATAAGCAGAGGGTCTGACATTATACAGAAGTCAGGGAGAATTTGGTGAGGCCCAGCTGGCAGTTATAACCTTGCTAGTTAGGGACTTTTAAACTTCACCTCTGAGTACATCCAACAAAACTTTGCCATTAAAAAGAGCAGCCCAATTCCCATGACAATCTTTGAGTTTGAGTTACCAGGTTTTACCAGGAAAGACAAAAACAAATACAAAATAAAATTAAACTGATCAATTCTTTTGTTTAAACATATGCATTGCAGAGCCCAAACATCAGTGTAAAGCATATCTTGGGAACTATATATCGTTTCCATCTTAGTTCCAGGTACTAGAACCTTGTTCTGCATGGAAGAGAATATCATGAATAGGCCAGGTTACATTAGTGACTGGGTCCCATCTGTCCCCTGCTGCAACTCAATTTGATTTCATTCATTCTCTTTTGTCTATTTCACTTCGGAGCAGATTTTTGAGAATCTCACAACAGGCACCAGGGCAACTGCTTAGTATTCAAAACTGCTATTAAGAATCCACAGAGATATTTCACAAACAATAGGACTGGCCACTTTCTCCAGGTATCATTTCATCAGGCTCTTTAGAACTCCAAAATACATGGAAAAGGCATTTCATGCAGTTATTTAGTGAGGTTAAAATATCTGTGCAGCTTGCATCTGGCCAATGTCAATGGGATTGTAAGGGCTTCTTTTAGCTTTTACTTGTGCTTTTCTTGCGACAATAGTAAGAGGGTGTAGATATAGAGGGAGCTATTCTGCCTTTGTTTAAATTTTAAATAGGCCACAGAAATGCTGTTCTGTAGAATTTGATTAAAATTGAACTGAATAAAAAGCTCCTTCCATTTTTGCTCGTGTAGATGAGCACTGCACACCATTTAATGGAGGTATTATTTATGTAATAATCCATCTGCAATGTGCATATTTGGAAATGTTGATTGAATATCAGCTTTCCACTGGCAAAATTCTGAAGTTCCACATTCAGCTCCCATTTTCATGGTGATACCAAGTAACTCCAGCCCCATTTCCCCGTATGTTACCACTAGCAATTAACACAGAAAATTGAATCCCAATGTGGAGAACAGGAATTGCAAAGACCAAGAGAGAAATCGTTCTCCAGCTGAATCCCATCAACTCAGCAAAGGGTCCTAGAAACCCCTGGAAGACATTGTGAGGAGCAAGGTAATGGTTTTGCTAAGATGCTCCATGGGGTACATGGGGACACAGGAGCTGTATCACTCCCTGCCAGGGTTTGAGGCTACATTACTTGCGTCTGGATTTCACCCTGCAAGATGGGGTTGTGCACCCCAGAAAGGAGGAGATGGGTTTGTGCTTTCACCAGTTATTCCCTGTGACATTTGCTATTCTCCTTATCACTGTTAGCAGGAGGTCTCTTCTAGTGATCTTCATGGTCTCACGATTAAAAATGTAACCAGTACAAAACCCTAAGAAACACAGAGGTGAAAAAAATTCAGCTGCTACTAGATGTGAGTGCAGAGAACACGACAAGAAAATGATTGGTATTAAAGATTTGATGATGAATGAATGGCAGTTGTGTTCACGTGTAGTACAAGGTATCTGGAAAATGTGATTTGTTTTCCATTAATCGTACCCGTTCTACTAACAAGCTACACAGAGACCTGCAAGGATCTCTAGGACTTAAAAAAGACAGAAAGCACAACGAGCTCAAAAATTATGTGAAAGCAAGTTAGAGATTGTCCCATGACTGCTCAGAAACCCGTAGGGTGGCATACATCTGACTAGATATCACTGACTCATTAGCCCCAGTCAAAAGCACATTCCAAGTTTCAACTACCCACAGATCTCCATGGTGTACACTTAATTTTAAAACAATTAAAACAGCTGGGTGGGAAGTTGAACAGCAGTAGAGGGCATAGAAGCTGCAAGATCATTGTTTATTTTTTGAGAAACTATCAGTCCTGTCAGAAGGAAGTTCTTCCTGCAACAGACTGGGCTGTTGTGATAAAAATGAGAACATATGGGAAGCCAATATATTATGGTTTAACAGCTTTTCCATGTGGATGTGGCCTCATCCACGACAGTCCAGGAATAACAAATACCCAGCGAGGCTTGCCGTGCTCTGTGGACCTCGGGGGTGGACTTACTGGGTGGAAGGGGTCCAAATGGTTTGCAACCCTCTCCCCATCTGTAATGTCTTTGTTGACTGACTCTTCTCCCAGGTAACAAGTGACAGGACGAGAGGAAATGGCCTCAAGATGCACCAGGGGAGGTTTAAATTGGGTATTAGGAAAAAATTTCTTCTTGGAAATGGTTGTGCAGCCCTGGCACAGCTGCCCAGGGCAGTGGTGGAGTCCCCATTCCTGAAGGGATTTAAAAGCCCTGTGGATGTGGCACTTGGGGACAAGGGACAGTGGTGGCCTTGGCAGTGCTAGGGAATGGTTGGACTCGATTGTCTTGGAGGGTGTCCTAGTTAGTTAAAGCAGCCTGGAGCGGTTCATCACTGTGTGGGTGTAACCCAAACTGTGTATTCTATACCCTCTATGCCATTCCCCAGAAACTGTTAATGACAGACCATTTGCAGCAGCTGCCCAGAGCACACCTGACCCCTCAGGCTATAAGCTGGGTGTTAAGAGGCCTGTGAGATAGGAGGATGTTCCTGCCCTCATACCCAGGACTCACAATCACCCACTGTGGAACTCCCCAGCCTGGGGGAGGGGCTGGGCATTCCTGCCTGAACCTGGGTGTATACAATCTGGGAGTCTGGAGACTTGTGACTCCACTGCTGGGAGCCAGGCAGGAGGACCAGAACCTCGACCAGACTGTGACCACCAACCTCGACCGGACTGTGACCACCAACCTCGACCAGACTGTAGCTACCATCCTTGACTGGACTGCAAACACCGCTCTCAACCAGACTGCGAGCCCCACTCTCACCAACAGGTTTTTCCTATTTTTACTTTGGACTCAGGGGAACCACGTGGGGCTCAGCTGGTGGCCAATGAACACCATTCTGTTCGTGCCCCAGAGTACTGAGTATTGTGGGTTAAAAAACCAACTGTCTGCAAAATTGTATTTATTGTATTATTTTCATTAAATTGTAATTCTGACTTATAATCTCTTTGAGTTGGGTTTGTTTCTTCTGCTGGTTTACCTTTAAACCAACACAGAGGGCTTTTCCAACCTAAATGATTCTATGATTCTATCTGATCTATCATTTGGTTTATGTAGGGAACCTGCCAGCATGAAGGAAGGCTAGACCTGCGGAGTGACACTCCTGCCCTTGTCACTAAGGTGAAAAGATGAAGGCAAAACCCACTCACAATCCTTAACAGGAATTATATCAGCCATTCCTCTGGAGAAGTTCCCAGAGGTTGGGAAAAGCGGCTTCCAGCAGGGAATTGAGCTTGAGCTCACTTTGATGTAGCCACCTGGGCTACTGTCTTCCAGGCTGGTGACTGGAGGCTCACAAGTCACCTCCTTTGCTAAGGTTGCAAAGCTCTCCTTAGCTATGGCTACTTGCTTGTTGGAGAAAGTCAGGCACAAGTTGATGTGATTTTTCCCAAGTCAGTAGCAGAGCAGAGGAGGTTACGACACAGCTTTGGAGGCCAAGAGCACATTTTTGGCTTGCAAAGCATCATCTCGCATCATCCCTATTTTGCCCCCTCAAATTTACTTGCCGAATATTAATAGCTTTACAGGTGAACCTGCCCTGAGCTTTATTTCCTTCTTCCAGATTTAACCTTTTTTTATTAAGACCATTTAGCACTGATCTATGTATCAACCCCTATAATACCTTGCTGACACAAAAAATGTCAACGCATCAAGTCGAAGAGCCGGAGCCACCATTTTCCGGTGGCTTTTTGAAATGATAACAAGCGACACTTATCATTTGCCACCCAATCCACTTGTGCAATAAGCAAAAAGCCACGCAAACTGCTTTTTCCCTGCACAAAGCAGTAATTTGTGTGGCAGAGTCAGACCGACTAGGGCTGCACAGGGAATGAAGATCAAAGGGGAAATTCACCTGCCTGTCTTGTTTGCTATTGATCTGAATCGTAGCCACTTTATCAGTAGCACTTTGCCATCACCCCTCAGAGATCAGAGCCTCCGATATCTTCCCACCTCTTTTATTTATAGAACCATTTAATAAATACATTTTCTTTCCCCAGTCTCCTTTTACTTTTTTGTGTGCATTCTGTTTTGTTTGACCAGCAGAAACAAAGGGTTGCCCTCAGTGTCAAGGAAAAAGAAGGGTATATGGCCCCAATTCAGTAAAGCAGGTAAATACGTGCTTGGTTTTGAGCAGGGCAACAAACACATGCCCTTCTTCTTAGAGGCATGCAAATATGTGCAGGGTTTTGAAATGCAGCTGCATGACACCGAAGCAAATGCCACCAGGGGAAGGAACTGGTCAGCTGAATATTCATTTTCCATCTCTGCTTCCTCTCTCTTCCTCTAGTTCATTACTGCTAATTATTGGGGTGATTGGGGCAGAGCAAACCACCTTCTGATGAAAGCAGAGGAGCTATGAACCCTAATGCCTTTTTGCATTACCCTTTGAATGGCAAAAGGGACAAGGAAGACTGTGAAAACAGAGAGGGGAAAATGAAATCCCAAACCATGCAGCTAAGAAATGAATAAATGACTCTCCTCTTCACGCTGCCAGTGTTACACAACCTGCCTGCATTGGATTGAGACCTACGTGATCCCCTTCTAATTGAAATCACTTTACCTTGACCTCCAACAGTAAACTGAAAGCTTGTTGCTCTTGCTGCCAGCAAAGCATCAGCAGTAGGTTGTAGGAAATCCCAGCTGGGGACATGAGCTGCATTCACATGGCATTAATCTCGAGCTAAGTGGCACTAAGTCAGGAGGTACCAGCAAGTCTGTAAAACAGCCCTGGTGCCCGTTGGATGCTGCTGGCGGTGTGTCCACCCAGGCTGATACCTGCCCAGCTGCTGTCTTGTCTCTTCTGCTTGAAGTTACAGAAGTACAGCAAATAAGGCTGGAAGAAACCTTAGAAAGTCATTAAATATATGACCTTGACCTTGAGCTAGACCTAAGCCATGCCTGTGAGGTGTGTTTTAACCAGTGTTGGAGGAGCACTACTTTTCTGGGCAACCCGCTCCAGGGCTCTGAGAATCTTCTCAGTGGAGAGATCCTTTAACTCCTCAGAGAGCCTGGGGATGGCTTCAGCCAGATTTGCATGCGTGGTTCTGAATAAGGCTCACAGGGTTTTCTGAAGGATTTTTTGTGGTATTTTTACCCTACTTATGGGCCAACGCTGACTTGTAGGGAAGAGCAGGGACAGAGTAGGTTATCTCACGCTGCCTATAACTTGACCCCTCTATGGAAAACAGGTTATTTTATTTTCAGTCCTGCCAGCTTAGGATCCCTG
>VZRE01007928.1:40344-68554 GCA_013396775.1 Cephalopterus ornatus
ATCCCTGGCTTGATCATGGAGTGTTTTCTTTCTGAAAGCACTTCTAAAACAGGGGCTTGGATTCCTCCTTGCTGAGTCTTTGACTACAGTAGCACGTGAGAGCTCCTGGCACTCTCATGCATGGAACAAGAGCTGAGAGAAGCTGGAAAGGGGATCCCTGAGCCCACATGAGCTGGTTCAAGGCAGAGATGGAAGCACCCTTCCCCTTCTCTTTCCTCTTCTCCTTTTCCTTTCCCTTTCCCCCTTCCCCTAGCCATTTCCCTTCGCCCTTTCCGCTTCGCCTTCCCCTTCCCTTCTTCACTTTCCCTTTCCCCTTCCCTTTCCTCTTCCCTTTCCTTTCCTTTTCCTCTTCCCCTTCACCTCTCCCTTCCTTTTCCCTTTTTCCTTTCACTTCCCATTGGAAACATTACAAACAACTACATCAAAGATGAATTAAATACTTTGGTATTTTTTAATACTTGGGTTTGCATTTTTCTAGCTGAGCAGTGTGCCAAATTTGACAGAGATTTAAAGATGGATTTGTTCCAACCAAGAAGCCACAGGAGGAAGGGGGATTTACCATGCCCTGATGAAGTTCAGTCCTTCTTTACTAACCGGAATGATCTTCAAGCGTTTGTTTTTATGAGTCAAGAGTAACTTAATATAAATATGGGTGAGTATTTAATGCAACTGCAGTGCAGACCTTCATGCACATGTGATTTACTTGAAGACAACTGGGTGGTATTTACTGGCTTTGTGGAGAACAAGTGCATTTCAGAGAAGCAAGGTCAGCTCTATAAAATGAAAGCACAACAAATACACATAATGAAAGCTCCACAGCATTTTACTTACAGCTTAAAGATCCTGATGCTGCAGTTTAAGAGCTTTGAGGCTAATTTCTGAATAAAAAAAAGAACAACCTTTTTTTCACTGAGCAGATGCTGGAGTTATGCCCAGAGTATCTGCTGCAGCATATTGGATCAAATGGTCCAGTTTGAAGTTAGAGATGGAAGTGGTCCACATCCAGAGGAACGTGAACCTTACTGGGGTATCACTCCAGGCCTCACCTCCATGTAGTGACACAGGGACAGTGCTGCCCTGTCCTGTTTTAATAGGATGAGGAGTGGTGGTTTTAAAAAGTTTTATAAATGGGGGTGGTGAAACACTGACACAGGTTTCCCAGAGAGATGGTGGCTGCCCCAACCCTGGAAACTTTCAAGGTCAGGTTAGATGGGGCTCTGAGCAACCTGATTGAGTTGAAGATGTCCCTGTTCATGGCAGGGGGTTGGAACAAGATGATCTTTAGTGGTCCCTTCCAGCACAAAGTATTCTATGATTTTATGGTCCCATCATGTCCTGCAAAAGAGAAAAAACTTTCAAGGCACCATGCTGGTCTTCAAGGCTTGTACTGCAGGTGAAGTAGGAGAAAATGTGGAAACAACAGATTATGAGATGGATGAGCTGAGACTGAAGTTTCTCAGAAGAAAGTTAAGAGCTGGGGCCCGTGGCATTTGGGGAAGAGACTCCCGGTGGGTTTCTGCGATGCTCTAGAGCAGGCATAGGCTTATCAGAACCAACAAATCTTTGCAGTTTCCTCTGTCCTAATTACTTTATAGAGTATTACCATACTAATACATGAGCATCAGATCTGCTTTTTTTTTAATCTAAACTTGTGAAAACAGTGCAGCATTAGGAGTGTGGTAATAAACGAAAAACGTTAACATGCAATTCCCTTATGCTTTTGAAAAATTACTTCATAAATGCAAAGTAAAATATTTTCCTTTTTATTACCTGACAATTACATATTAAGAATTTCTTTTTATGTTTAAAAACATATGCAATACGGGCAGGCAGGCTCCAAAATGTAATTGCCTTCTTTCTATAAGAATCAGATGTCATTTTCTTCAAACTAAACTCTGAAAAGAGATAGGGGAAGCAAATTGTTGTATGCATTAAATTTTGAAACATCTGATAGCATTCCTCAATTAAACTATTTAAATGAAAAAAGATTGCTTTACAGCTCTATCATATCCACTGAATAAAACCTCTGTTGAGGCAAATTGGCAGTGGCAGGTACCAAATGCATTGGCCTTAATGAGACTGGACAACCTAATAGAGGTCATTGGTAATTGTTATTATATACAATATTGCACTGTCAAAAAAAACCCCTTAAGCTACACACATTGCTCAAGACATCTGAGTTTCATTGCTGCAAAGGAAGGCTTTTATCTTCCTATGTAAAGCAATATTATTGTTGTTTTTCATCATGAATTACAGGCTGCTCTTTAAAGGTGCTATAGCAAAGGGAAACAGCACTGGTCACCACTGTCATCTTGTGAAATACTTTATGGAGGTGATGGGAAGCCTACTTGGAATATTTTTCCATAGTTTTCAGTGGGAGCTGGCTTGGGGTTATAATTACATGTCCTTGCTCAAACCCTGTGGGTCTACTGGAAAGAGACCTGTTAAGTGAGCTGTCCTGGGATAAAGCTCAGTTGAATTTTTTGACGCTCAGCTGCTGCAGAGTCTGAAGGACCAGAATGTGTCTATGTGATGTTGTTGATTTTCTGCTACTTGATAAAAATTACAGCTCTCAAGATTTAATTTGCTGGGGGGAAGAATTAGCACTTGTTAACTCCTTGGCCTGCTGTGCTAGTATTAAAATAAAAAGAGAGGTCACAGTCTACACTGCAGCTTTTCTGCTCCCAAGATCCTTGAGGTTCCTGCAAGCATTTCCATCTTTCCAATGGCTACTCGGCCAAATTTAATAATCCACAGCATTGTGGATCCTCTCCTTTTGAATTTACAGAAAATATTATCATGATTTGCCTAAATGATTTTGGAAGCTAGGGCTGCCCCATCCCTGAAGGTGTTCAAGGACAGGTTGGAGCAACCTTGTCTAGTGGAAGCTGTCCCTGCCCATGGCAAGGGGACTGGACTGGATGATCTTTGAGGTCCCTTCCAAACCAAACCATTCTATAATTCTAAGATTCTATGACTATTTCTAACAATCTCTGCAGCAGGGATTCATCAAGAAGTGTTTGGGTGATTTCAGCCCTCTGGGGTGCGGTCTCACATATCTTTTCTAGCACACCCATGGCCATGTGGTCTCTCGGTATTTTGTCTTCCCAGTATCCCCTGATGAGGTCCTGATCTCTCTCTTCACACTGGGGAGAGCTAATGGTTTCATAAGTTACTCTGTGTGGCTGGACAGAGCCTCCTGACAGATTTTAGGGGAACTGATAGGCAAGCATCATTTCTGGGGTCTGTAACACCAAAATTACAATATGGTTCATCAACAAACTATTTTCTCTATATATATCCCGTGCTCCTTGAAAAAAAAGCCAAAACCAACAAACAAACTTCTTGATTACTGGGAATGTCTTGCAGCAAAATCTGCCCCACTGCCTTTAAATGCTGTACCAAAATAGCTAGTCTCTGATGAGTATTTTTCAAAGTACAAAATGTGTGTCCATTTAACCTAATAAAATATTAAATAACATTAAAGCTATGATATTTAGTTCTCCCTTTTCAGCTTACATAGCCTTGTGCACCAGGACAAAGTAAGCAGGAGACATTGTCCTTCCTGATTCAGTAATGTTTTGAGCTCAGCTCTGCACACAAAAGTAGAGAAGCTCCACCAGGGTGAAGTCAACTCACACTTCCACAGCCTGCTGGCATCAGTCAGTAATAGATATCTGGGCCCAAATTCTTGCCCATCTCAGTCCCACATGATTACACTGGGCTCTTGTGATCCTCTGCACACCCACATGGCTGGATAGAACCTGTGGAGGTACAAAAAAAGGGTTGAAATCACATCATGGTTGTCAGTCTTCTGAGGTTTTAATTTTCCTTAGATAAATTTTTACTGTGTGTTTCAGTCTTATTTTAGAGACTCGAGTTCCTTAGCTGAATGTTGTAAACCATTAAGGTCAGCACTACAATATTTTAATGTTGCTATTTAACAGAAGCAAGATTTTTATGGCAGTGAAAACTGCTGCGGGGAAAAGAAAATGCTATGCAGACACCTAGCAGACTACTGGGAGTGAAAATCAAACAAAACTTTGGGTAAGAGAAATGTCTTTATGCAATTAATGTGCTAGCTCGTACTGTCAGAGTGATTGAAATAAATCACTTTTTTCCTTTCAGTGTGGGGGATTTCCAGGGAAGGACAGTACAAAGGTCCTTTATGTAGCTGAAAGAAACAGCATTATCTTACTTTTTTTTTTCCTGTACCATGCATGCAGCTGATGCACAAAAAGGTGTAATTACAATCTGACATGGAAGTGATTGTCTGAGCCTGAAAATCAGTAATGTTAACCTTCTCAAAATAAATTTCAATTTGATCCTGTGAATTTTACATTGAAATGAGTTTTTTCTTTAAAACCCTGGAGGAAACAGCCCTGTATGTGCGCATTAACAAATAGCTTTGCAAATCTAGGCTAAAGTGAATATTCAATTTCAGGAGGTCAAATTGAGATTCAGTCTCGACATCATGACAACTAAGCCACATGAGCCAAAGAGAACTCTCTTGCAGACCTGGGAGAGATTTTACCTGTTACTAAGGTGGTCATTTGCCTCTAAGCTTCCCTTCTACAGTCCCAGAGATGTTTATATACAAAGCCACATCTATTTGCAGTTGGTTAAATACCAAACACCTCTCCAGTGAATATTCTGAAGAAGGTGGCTTTGCCTTCAAGACTAGGACAGATGTTCAATGTGATTTCAGGATATCAACAAGCAGACTTAAGCTGTCCCTTGCCTTGTAAGTGACTCCTTCTTCCCTGTAGTTAAAAGCCCTCGAGCTGAAGAAAGACGATTTCTAGGAGATACCAAACTGGGCAGGAGAAACACCAATCATACCTCCCAGACCTTAAAAAATTCCAACCCCACATGCTTCCCATCAAGTGCCAAACAGAATGTAGCTGTGCGGGAGAGCTGGGGTCTGCAGATTTCTCTCCAAACTAGCTTTGCTTCTCTTCTGTGCACTGTACATGGTGGGGCAGGTAGTCCTCGGCTCAGGGGGAAGTTTTCTATTTATAGGGACTTTTGCTGCATTTGAGTAGTGTAGACAATCTAAGGACAGTGCTGGAGTCTTGTTTTCTTTATTAATTTACACGTAACCTGAGCGATGAAACCGCTCGAAGACTTGCTGTCCTCAGACAGGCGAGTCCATGTGTGAGCAGAACATGATCCTGGCACAGATGCCCAGGGCAGTGCTGGAGTCCCCATTCCTGCAGGGGTTTAAAAGATGTGGTAGATGTGGCACCTGGGGATGTGGTGCAGTGGTGGGCTTGACGTGCTGGTGGAATCGTTGAACTCAATCTTAAAGGCGTTTTCCAGCCTAAATAATTCTATGATTCCATGAAAGCCAACTCTTCAGCTTTTTTAATTTTTAAATCTTGTTTTGGCACCAATGCCCACAGTTTCTGGGGTCTCTTGCTCAGCATTTGATTATCTTGCAAGAAGGTGCAGCTGAGGAGACTGTAAATACTTCTGCCTTCTTCTTCTGAGGCTGAAAATTCTTCAACTTCTTCCCAATAGGGCCACAAGGAGAAACTTTAATAAAAATGCTCTGTTTTCCTAGAAGAAAAAAAAAAAATAATNAAAAAAAAAAAAAAAAATAATTAGGAATTTCTCACTCCTTTGACTGCACCTGATACCAGACCACAGTAACCACATGCTGCTATGAGTATCCACACTATGGCTGTGAGCTCTGATTTGTGCTGACTGGCACACAGCCTAATCCTGAAACTTCTCTTCTTGTGGCATCTAACAGATACATTCAAAGAACAAAGAAATTTCCTCTCCCTTTTCAACCCAGTAATTTTTTTTTTTTTCTCTGTACAAAGAGAGGAAGAACTGGAAAATTCTGAATATTTAACAAACTCCCAGATTATAATCTCTAATGCAAATGCTATAAAAACAGAAGTAAGGATTAGTAGCTCAGTGTGGAGTGGTGACACCCTCCTCTGATGTTCCACTGGAGAAGATCTGGTCTTATGGAAAAGGGCTGAAGCTGCAAATCTATGTGCAAATGTGGCCAAATAAGGACTATGCCTCATGCACTAAAGGGAGTATTGAAGGAGGCTGGAATTTTACACTTGAAGGGAAAGGGTCAGAATCACAGAATATCCTGAGCTGGAAGGGACTTACAAGGACCCAAAAGGGTTGTCCAGGTGGATTTCTGAAGCCCTAACTTTAAATATCCTTGAATGAAAATTCTGGTTAAGTAATGCTGTGGAAGTGACACAATAAATTGTTTTTTTACATTGTTAAATTTATTTTTTTAAAATTTAAATGTAAAGAGTTTGGATAGAATTTTAATTGTTGAAAAAATTACATATTTCAAATAATTTTCCCAAAGTCAAACAGGGCCACAGTGGCTTGGTAACTTCTCCCACACCCTTTGCCCTGTGCAGGGCAGTGGAAGTTCATGTCCACAGACCTGACCACATATGGCCTTAGCTCATCAGTAGCTGTGCTTTAAAGGACATGAAACGCAGAGGCCCTGAATGTGTTATGGGATTGATGGGTCCCTGTGTCTGCTCACGTATGTCTCTCCCCCAGAAGAGAAGGATGTTATTGAGGGCTAATGACAGAAAACCCTCAATGGCTCGGGTAATAGTTTTGCAACCCTCTTTGGCAAACAACCAGCAGATCAGGGCTGACAGACACTTCCAAGAGCACAGAGACAGCTCTCTTGGAGCTTCTCCCAGACCACTGAGACCCAGTGAGGTCACTACTCATCTCTCCCCCAAGGGATGAAGTGCAGGACATCGGCCAATATTGGTCTTTGGGTGTGGAGAAAACAAGGCCAGCAGGAGCACGGTTGTGTTTTCACTGCATGTCCAGCAGTCACCTGCACAAGGGAGGGTGTGGCAGGGTGGTGCTCAGCACCCTGACACAGGGCTGGCTGAAGCTGGAGCTGCTGTTTGTGACCCTCACAGTACGACGCTGCAGAGCGCTTTACGTACAATAGTGACCAAAGCCCCACAAATGGACAGCACTGCAGTCCAGCAACCCTGACTTCAAGTTGAGTTCTCAATTTGGCCTTAAATGAATTTGCCAAATTGGCACCTCTGACGTCAAAGTGGAAGTGAGTTCTGCAAATCTTGGTCTGTTTTAATGGGAAGCACTATTGATTTTTTTTTTTAATTTTTTTTTTTTTTATAGTCTTACTTTGTTCCTTCCAGCTCTCCCCTCCCAACTCCCCACCTCCAGCGGGATTGAACACTTTGATTTAAGAGAGGCTGTTTAGTGCAAGAGACCCTCTTGGTGGCGAATTAGAGGATGGCTTGCCCCGTACATCCTGGCAGTCAGACTGCGGAGACGTGCATATCTATCACCCACACACGCGGCATTTACAATACAATTATATCCTTCGAGCTCATAGCTGGGGCTGCTGACAGCCTACAATGCCACCCCAATGCCAATTAATATGTGGATCTGTCCCCTAAGAAGCCAAATCCATCAGTGCCACCGTGTGTGCAGTGTGCCACTGAGGGAGCAGCATGAGCCGTGCCTCAGCTTGGCTGTGTTTTGGAGCGCTGTGACTAGGCGAAATCACTGGGGTTTGAAGGGCGATGGCTAACTTGGTGCTTGCTTGCAGAGAGCGTCACACATTTTTCTTTTTTTGTCCATGAAATAGAACGGGGCTGTTCCTGGAGAAATAATTTGCAGTTTCTCCTAAGGCCTCCTCTAGCTACAGCAAAGTCACTTCTGACTGGGAAGCAGCATCTGCTCCTCTAATGTCTTTCATGTCCTACAGCAAAAGACAATGACTTTTAAGCAGAAACATAAGGTTACCTTTGGTGCTCCCACTCACTCTGGCAGTTTAGGATCAGTTTTGAAGGCTCCATGACATTTTCTATCCACTCCGTATCTTTCTCCAACACAACCCCACTCTCCGCTGGAGTAGCCTGGCACCTGCAGGTGGTCAAATCACTTCTGGCATCTGCCACTCTGGGGAAAAGCCCCTTCCTTCTGTGACTTCAGATAACAGTGTTGGTAATGTCACAGTGCATGTGTGGCGTTTGACTCAAGCAACGGTGAGTTTCCGAGGGTCCATGTGAAACCAAGCAGCAGAAACCAACTCGGGTCTGCAAATGTGGTAGCTGAAGATACCCTGCCAAGGGCAGAGGACTTTAAAAAAAATGTGTATCGTTTTAGAGTTGCAGACACATTTCCCAAAAGAAATGTAGTCTGTCAAACCCTTTGTTGGAGGAAATTCCAATACGGTCCTTTGAGATCAAATAAAAAAAAACTTAAGCAAGTCCCACCTTTATCACTCCTGGAACCAACTGCCTTTTTAAAGTCTTCTTCTTGCTGAAGCTGCCAGAGGAGCAAAGTTTCATCTTCTAGGACTGAAAAAATGAATGTTTGCTGCTTGGAAATAAGTCAAATCTATAGCTGGAATAGACATATTTGACAAAAAATAATTTACTGAAAGACCCAAAATTATTCATGATGTCAGGAAAAACTGCACCAAACATACCGACAAAGAAAAAAACATCCCAAACAATCCGTTTGGAAAAGCTATTTCATTTTTCAATTGAAACTCACATTTTTAGTTTCTCTCTTAAGGAAAACCCTGAAGATTTCATAAAGATTAAATAACTTCTGAAACAAACAACTCATTTTGGGTTGGATAAAATATTCTATCTTGACTTGACCTAAAGCATTTGTTTTCTTCCATTTAATCAAAACAATTAGGAAAAAATTTCCTTGGATTTAACCCGAACAGAAGTTTCACTGGTATCTGTACTAGCCAACAGCCCTAAGCCAAATATTTGCTCAAATTTTGTCAAGCAGCTAGGGAAGACAAATGTAAGATGGCCAGTCAGTCATGGTCTCTATTAAGTTTTAACAAGTTGAAGGCTGGGGTTGAAATCTTATCTCCTGGGAAGCTCATGGGAAATTTGCCACTGACACTGGAGGAGCCAGAATGTCATCAGAGCCTTTAATCTTCCTCTTTGATGTACAAAAAGCTGTTTGTATCATTCCAAGCAGTGTGTTTTCCCTACAGATTCTCTAGTAAGACAGAGCCTCCACTGAGTTGCAGCTTTTGTTCTTGTGTAACCAATATTATCATAGACACCATCTAAACCTAGTTGTATTTGGTCCAAAATGGAACATCCTCCTCTGCTAAATTAGTGGTCATTAATTTCTCTAATAACAGTAATAGGGACCATTCAAGTTGCCCACCCGAACAACCCTGTGGGATGTGCTGAGAGTGGGGTTCAACCTGCCCACCCAACATCTAACATTTCAGTCCCAAGCACACTGGGGAGCAGCAAAGATCTTGGTTCTCTGTCTGTACCAGGGAGGTAGGAGATGACAAAATTCTCTAGAGGGAAAACCTGGTTGTGACTCACTTAATCACAGCCTCCAACTCTGGACATCAGGAATATCTACCTGGCCACCTGCAGAAGAAATATGGCAATCAATAGGAGGAAATACCTTCTCAGACACCAAAAAAGGTGTGGCTTTGGCAGCAGTGGGTTTTGTCAGGCCTGTTCTGTTTTCCCCTACTTACATACCAGGATTCATTGCTGCAGACTGCTCATAAATACACTCAGGTCAACTTGCCAAAGGTCTTTCCCTCTTGCTCTTCAGATATCCCTGTTTTAGCCCTGGGCCTGGCTGCAGCTCTGGAATGTTGCAAGGGTGCAGATAAAATAGAGTAATATCCCTAAATTAACAGAGTTGACCCCAACAGCTGACAGCCTCCATGTAGCCATCCTTCTTGAGAACTGGGTCCATGGAGGACTCAGCCACCAGCAAATCCCTACCAATTACAAGGTTTCAGACACTGGTGGATGCCAGGGAACAGCTGGATGGGGCAGGAAGGAGACCAAGCCAGGAGTTTCCCAGACCAGCCCTTCTGCTCTAGTTCTGCAGGTTTTGCCAGTTATTTCACCAGGGAAAAGCATAGATCTTTTTGTTGGCCGACATTTCTGGCAGTAGTTATAAATTGTCTTCTGAAATAGCTGGAGAGGTGTAAGGTCTCAGACATCAGCCAGCTGATGTTATTCCTTCAACCGAGACCCAGGACCTGCCCTTGGGAGCTCTCCTGGGCTGCTCCAGCACCACAGGAAGTGGGTTTGCTCCAACTCCCACCTCACGTGTCAGCTTTACCAGTGCCAAAACCAGTTTCAAATTCTTCAACCCTCTTGGAGATCAAGCAGCACTTAATAATTAATACTCTAAATGCTTTCAAATCATCTGACAAAAGAGTCAGCACAGAATCAAGATGTTATGGTCAATGTCACTGTTTGGATTTTGAAGGATGTGTCCTGCCTGGTTGCAGGTTTTCCAGAGCAGATTAAACTTGACACCTTTTCTTTGTATGAACAAGTCTTGTCTGAGCAGAACAAATCCTAAAATTAATTATTTACTTTGCATGATGCTGACATCACAACAGAGCCCTACACTCTGTCTCAATTGATGAAGAGCAGAAGAATCTCCTCTTTTGCATGATGAGGAAAAACCTCTGTAACCATCTGCATTTCCCCTGGTCCATAAGGTTGCTACTCCAGGGACAGCCACACTCACCCTTTAATAGTGTGTGGGATGCTCTGAATTTATTTATTTTTAATTTGTACTGGAGAAATAAATGCTGTTCCCCCAGTTTGTCTCCCTCTCCATCCTGTGAAATAAAGTTATCAGGAATAATCAGATCATAGAGTGGGGGCTGGAGAGGAAATTGTACATTAATTCTAATGTATCTGGCATTGCAGGAGACACAAAGCCTGCTGTTCCCTCATTGGCCTGGGAATGTTTAACAAGCTCACTGCATACCTTTGCTTTCCTTTGCAAAAGAAGAAAACCCTGCACAGCTCCCCAAGCATCTGACAAGAATGCACAGACATAATAATTTCTTTGACCTCAGCCACATGAGTTTCTGAAAAGAACAAAACAGCATCATTTCATGGCATTTACAGTTTAAACCTTTCCTATTCAAGTTTCTAACAAAAAAAGCCAACAGCCCATTCTGGTCATGATTAAAATTCATAGGCTTGCTGCAGAGAACAGATGCAGAAGCAATTTTAGGCCAGTCATATCCCAGCTCTGCAAAATTAATTTGACAGGTTTGCATTAAAGCACTGATCAATATCCACTTTAGAGCAGCAGAGGCTAACTGAGAAAAAATAAGTGACCGGAGTGCTACCAGACGAGAAAAAATGAATCTTTGAGACTTTTTTCCCTCTAAGCTTGCACCTACATCAGAAGTCCTGACCTCAATCCATTGATCGGTTGCAGTTAACATGACAAAAGGCCTGGCGGATATACCAGAGCTATACCTACCAGGGAACAATCAACCCTGATACACTAAATGTTTGACAGAGTGACTAGACTGCTGAATTAGTATTTGCTTTCTGAGGTCTGGCAGGCAACCTTTCCGTCCTGCTGTTTCCTAGATGCTTACAAAAGGGATTATATATAGACATGGTTTATAGAACTTCTCTTAAACTTTCTTAAAGAAGCGCCTCTTAGTATTTTAAGCCGAGACCAAGATAATAAAACTCCGCAGCCTTGTGCCATTCCGGTTATGTCCCCGACGGGGGAAAGGTGTATTTCTATTTTCAACTTAATAAGGACGAACTGTTTCATTAAAATGCTCCAGTGTGTCTTCATCTGCGGGAGAGGGAGGAAATAACAAGAGGCACCAAACCTACCCCAAGCTTTGCTTAGGAGTGGGAATGACACAATCCGTACTGGGGCTTGATTGCAGGGTAAGTGGCTGCCAATCTCTGCTGCCCTGGGGTGTGTGGGTCGAGTCCAGCAAAGGAGAGCATTTGCATAGTCCCATACACACCACCAGCACATCACACCAACAGCTACAGAGGTCTTGGTTTGTGTTGCCCCTGGAAGGAAGGTGAGGTACTAAAGGCACACCCGTGCATTTTATGAGATGGACTTTTTTTATCTCATAAGTGATCTTGCAGCCATAAGGAGTGGTTATAACTCACCAGGCATGGATCTGTCTAACTGCAAATCTCCTTTGCTCCTGCGGGACGCTGGATGCCATGGGGTGTAATTGCACCCACTGCGCTGCTCACTGAGCAGGTTGTGCTGATTTGCCCAGGGAAGGGGAGGAGGTGGCTTCAGGGCTTGAAAAGAGAGGTTGGTGTGATTTCCCATCTGCCACTCCTGCCCTGAACTTGTGCAGCAAGGAGAGGTGCTGCCCTGAGTGGTGGTGAGGTCTCTCCAGGGCCACCTTCTTTTTTGGCTGATGCACCAAACACCTCCAACATCTGCAGCAGGGATCAGTCACTGGTGGCAAACTTCCTCCTGCAGATCAGATCCCTTAACGAAAACCTCTGCACAGACTAATTCTTCTCTGCCATTTTTCCTGCAGTTTATTGCATCCCATGAAATGCAACCTTATAGCAACCCATTGGTTCTTCTTTCCTTTCCTAGAACAAGACCAGTTGTAAGGATACTTGGTTCATTACAGCAGCAAGATGATGGACCAGCTTTTTTATTTCTATTTATGATAATTTTAGAATTCTTATTTAGAACCTTTAACATAAGCAATGCAATTTCCTGTTATAAACCTCACTACAGTTTGACATTAATTAGCCTCAGTCACATACTAATTACCTGACATCACTCCAGAGCAATCTGTGAGTCTTATGGACAATGTTTTGCCAGGAAAAATATGAGGTAAAGAATGTTTATTGACCAGATGTGAAAGTTGGTTCCCAGTACCAGGCACTGGAGCATGACACCTGCTCACTTCTGTTGGTGTTTAACATGCTCCAGTCCCCAAAAGGGGCAAAATCTCATTAAAATATGCAGTTTACCCCTACACATCACTGTCAGAGAAAGGAACAGCCTGTCCCATGGTTGAAGCACCTGCTTTAGCCATGAGAAATAGAAGTTTAGTTCTCAGCATTAATCCAGACCTTGCTGAAGCCACCAAGGACCTAATTTCTTAAATCCGAGGTACCTAATTACCTCTGAGTTCAACGAAAATCTAAGCAAGTGTCTTAAATACCATTAAAAATCTGTCCTCAAGCTACTTGGTTGCTTCTCTGTCAAATGACAGTCATCCCTTTCCCTAAATTCCCAAGGAGTAACATGAATAAATGCATCAGTCAGCCTCCACTCCAGCGATGGAGGGCATGAACAGCCCACTGAGGGAGAAATAAACCCCACTGCATTTAAAAAATGCTGAAAATGTTAAGTACCATGTCTGTGCTAAATATTTGTGTGCACAAACAGACACTGTAGTCATGTGGACACCACATCAAATTGACTTCTCTCTTGCCATGGGGCTGCTGATGGACAAGAACTTCCACAAGCCCCAGGTCATGTGCCCTGGCACTGAAACCCCCTGTGTCCTGGGCTGATCCCAGTGTGGGGAGCAGGGGAAGGGGGGATACTGCCCCTCTGCCCTCTCAGGTGAGACCCTACCTGCAGAGCTGCCTCCAGCCCCGGGGAACAACAGCACAGGGATGTGGAGCTGCTGGAGCAAGTCCAGAGGAGGTCACAGAGATGCTCCGAGGGCTGGAGCCCCTCTGCTCTGGAGCCAGGCTGGGAGAGCTGGGGGTGTTCACCTGGAGAAGAGAAGGCTCCAGGGAGACCTGAGAGCCCCTTCCAGAGGCTAAAGGGGCTCCAAAAGAGCTGGAGAGGGACTGGGGGACAAGGGATGGAGGAACAGGACAAGGGGGAATGGCTTCCCACTGCCAGAGGGCAGGAGGGTTAGATGGGATATTGTACAGGAATTTCTGGCTGTGAGGGTGGGGAGGCCCTGGCACAGGTTGCCCAAAGAAGCTGTGGCTGCCCCATCCCTGGAAGTGTCCAAGGCCAGATTGGATGGGGCTTGGAGCAACCTGGGATAGTGGAAGGTGTCCCTGCCCATGGCAGAGGAGTGGAACAAGATGAGCTTTAAGGTCCCTTCCTACCCAAACCGTTCTATGATTCCATGTCAGAGCATTTCCAGTAGCCTGGCAAAGTATCACATTCATGGACCCTGAATTAACATGCAAAAAAATCTGCTATTCTGAGCATCAGCATCAGCCTTTCTATGCTGGTACCTCCTTTCAACTCATGCAAATCCAATGTAGTCACCTATCTACTGGCAGATTTGTTGGTCCAGCCTGCGTATGCAGGTTGGGTTGGTGCAAGACAAACTGTTGCACAGCCAGTGCTGAAGCAGGACTCACTTTTGGTTGTCAAACCAGATTTCTGCTAGTCTGTCATCCCGGACTCCAGGTTAGACACATAACCATGAACACCACATCCCCAGCCAGGTGCTGAGCATCTTGGCACTGCCTCTGCTAAAGACAAAAGGTCTCAGATATAACCGGTATTTTACCACGTTTCTAAAGAAAGGATGTATAGTACAGTGCAGTGTATATCCCTAAATGTATTTTGCATCACATCAATAAAATGGACTAAAGTTCCACCTCATTTGGGGATGTGCCTTTTCTTTATCTCTCTGCAAGAAGTTAACCTCTTAAATATTACAACATGCTGCTTCTTATGTCTCTTAAATATTAAACAAGGGCTGTACAGAATAGATTCAAGAACACACAGTAATCAATAGAAATGATCACGAGGGCAGGAAAGTGGAACCATTTAAGGATTTTTAATCTGGTGAATAAACCTGGCGCTTTCATTCAGAGAAAACAATGCAGCCAAAATCCAGCTGAATCACATGCTCTCTAACACCAGATTTCTCTCCTTTCTTTTTTTTTTCGCTTGGCACAGCGTGATTTTAAAAAAGCAGTAAGAAGTCATCCAGGAAAAATACCCACCAAAAATATCCCCAACCACAAAGTATTTCATGCAGTCAATAGGTGAGTCTGTGCTTCAGAAACCCACTGAGGGATGACTTCCATAAAACCCTGACATATGTGCATTTCTCAAATCAAATGGGGGTTTCATTTTTTCAGTGCCCGCTTTTATTATACTGACAACTTCCCTTCTAATGTAATAACTGAGCTGGATTAATGTAGTTTTTATGTATATATATAAAGAGGAGATTTTTACAGTCTCAGTCGGTTCTGAGACTTATTTGCAAGTGAAATGCGTGTTTAGATACAGACAATCTGTAATATATATGTCTTATAAGGAATAGAAGGACATTCAAATTCAGCTCAGACTGTAAACACCTCTTTGAAATGCCCTGTAAGAGAATAATGTAAGTTGTGTGTGCTTCTATTAATAATATAGTGTCCATGACATCATTTTACTAATTACCTGGTTTTAGTGCACTCCGTGTAATGGCATTTGTTTTACTTTTCTAAATGTAGTCACTCTTCTCTGAACAGTTCTTCTGGGTTTTACTCTCGTGGTGGTTAAAGAGAAGTGAAGTGAAAGTGTGTCAATAAAGAGGTCATTACATTAATGCATATGCCTATTAACATCCCATCTAGGGAAGAAAGCAGATGAGTGGCATTGGAGGGGTCTGGGACCCATCACAAATGTAAAAACCCTCTTTTAAAAATAATTTTTGCAAACACAGATTCACGTTACTCAACCTGTTGCACATTTTCCTCCTCTGGCATTCCTGGCATAGCTGCTCCAAAGCCCTTTGGCTTGGACTTGCTCAGAAATCCATGTCTGCATCCAGTGGAGTGCAGATCAGATCACCAGAGCGGGGCAAACTTTTCATCCTGCCTTTGTACCACCCCTAGCGTGCCATGAGCCCTTGAGAAAACACAAATCCCCTTACAGAAATTCCCATTTTCACCAAATAACAAATTACAAACATAATCTGCCACCTTTTCTGGACTTACCAAAATCGTTTGCACGGTGATAATCAATTTTACTGTGATAACTATTATTTCTTCACTCATTTTGTAATTGTGAGTGTGCTGATAAATGGATGGGACAGTTACTTAATCTCACAATCGGGGCCATAAATTTCCTGCACTGGAATGTTATTTGTCAGCTTTTGGCAGCAATATTCAGTCACTGTCAACAGGATCCTCAAGACTCTGGTCCATGTCCAAGGCCAGGGTGCATGGGGCTCTGAGCCAGGTCTAGTGGAAGGTATCTCTCTGCCCATGGCGGGGACTGAATCAGACGAGCTTTAAGGTCCCTTCCAACCCAAACCATTCTATGATTCCATGTGTCAGAAAGCCCCAGGCATGCTGGATGCTTCCTCACAATTGAGCAAAACCGACCAGGGAACTCAACTGAGGTCTCATAAATCCGGAGGCCTCTTCACCCATGGAAAATCCAAAAAATTGAGGCACACCTCAGTTATAGCTTGATCAAAACCTCTGTGGGCTGCTTGCTGTCACCAAGGAGGATTACATGGACCAGAGCTGGAGGGTTTTGCTTTGGGAAGGCGGGCAGCACAGCTGCATGCAGCTCGCTCACAGCCTTCTTAAGCCATTGGGGATGAGAACCAGGTGGAGAGGTTCACTGCTGTCATGCTGTAACTTCAGGAGCAGGAGATGCCTGAGCAGTTGCCACGAATTATCTTTAATCAGAGGAAGGACAGGCATGTTACAGCTGCGATTCATTCCCAGGAGGGGTCAGAGTCGTGCCCTAAGGTCCTCTTTCCACTGACTAAAGGGGTGTCCAAGGCAGCCAGCCCAGGGTAGAGAGATTTAGGTGAGGTGAGTCCCAGAAACAAGCCCTTTGAGCCCTGTGATTAATGTTGGCAGTTCCAGCCCTCTCCTCACTTCGAGATGAGTCTCCTCCTGCACTGGCTGCTCAGGGCTGGAGACATGGTGTTACCCAGGCCCCAGCATTGGCTTGTGCAGATCCACTGCAGTGCTCAGACCTGAAGCTTCACCACTGAGGGTCTATTTCCTTACGTGAAGGTCGCTGAAGACCTTAGTCTCCAGGGGTTTCAGGTGTGTTCACAGCTTGCCAGAAAAGGGCAGAGTTAAAGGGATGAGGAACCATCTCCACGGGAGTACACATCCTCAGCAGCTCCTGGCAGCCACCACCAGCACTTGTTCGTCTGCCTTTGGAGGATGATCGTGCTTTGTGGCTGCAGAAGGCCATGCCACTGCCTGCTCTAGCTCCTTTCTTAATAAAAGCCATATTTTAGTGCATGCAACCCCTTAGTGATTCTCTCCCTGGGCTAACTTGTTGCATTGGGTCCAGCCCATATGTATAATTTTCCAGTCAAACACTGTTTCTAGTACTTTCGGGTAGTTAATATCACCTTTGTTAACTGATAGTAGATGCAGGAAAATGGAGTAGATATTCTTGCTCTTTGAGCAGTATGAGATTCCCCTTTATTAGTGCTTCCAAAAACTGAACAAATAAACTAGCACTTGGGTTAATGTTTGCTTCTCTGCTTTTACCTGGGATGGCAGATTTGATTTTCCAGGATACTACAAGTACCAAAATTAATTGCAATACTTGTTGGTTTGTTGTTTTTTTTTCTTTTACCTCGACTCTTATTATTGTGAAAAAAGAAGAGTCAGAGTTTCTATTCTTCTTGCTGAAATAAGAAAATACTCATTTTGTTGCCAGAGGTGCCTTGTAATGTCTTTTTAGATGTCTTCACTAAAAGCCTCCCTGCCTCCTGTAAGTTAAAGAAAATGTACAAGCTGCCACTTTTATGCTTTCCTGGAGAGGGGAAGGGAATATAGAGACTTTGCAGTTAAATTTTGTCTGTCACTGCCTTATGGGAACCAGAAGCATATTCACTGTAAGATGTGGGTAGCTTTAGAACACTACGCCCACTGATGTTGCCTTCCCTCCCTCCTGTAAATAAAAAAAGCAGAAAATTCAGTAACCCTGTCATAACCTAGTGTTTAATGACAGCTCAGGCACAGTTAATTTGACTGTTGGCCAATAAATGTATAAATATATCAATCCCCCGAATACAGAGAAGACATGTCAAACTTCAGCATCATTGGCTAAACACCTGAAGGGGAAAAATGACTTGAAAGAACTTAATTCAAAAAATCCTTTAGGCCACACTATTGCATCTTGCATGCTGGTAAAGATGCAGACAGCTATGAAGAGAAAGACATCAATAAATAATCAGGGGTCTTAGACTTTTAAATGGGAATCTGAGCATTGCAACCCAAAGGTAAATTGAATCTTTTCCCCATCTTCCTAGCAGGTGCTCATGCCTGTGTAAGCTATAAAACTTTGCTCATTGTAAATGTAGCTTGCCCTTTCGACAGACATTTTTACATGGAAATGGAAAGTCTTAGCTTGAGACCGCTCAAAGGCATCTTTGCCTGCAGCAACTTCTGTTTTGTATTTTGAAAGGCCTTTTTTTTTCTCTTCATCTTTTCCTTTCCTCTTTCCCTTTGCCGAGGGATATCTGAATCCTACTTAAACATTTTTCTGTGGTAAACAGCTTAAAAAAGTGAGCTGTGCAACATGCAAGCAGGCAGTGGGAAGGACCCTTCTCACAGCTGCATTAAAGGTGGGACCAATGCGGGCAGTCAGTGGTGAAATGGGCTTTATTTATCTTCCATTTCCCCTCCTGGCAAAACTGAGTGCACACTAAGCCTGTTCATAGATGCATATCTAAAGGATGTTGTAAGTATGTTTTAGCATTTAATTAGTGTTTATAAACCATTCAGGTTCACCATCAGATAGTGCCCTGGGTAAGTTGAACAATTTTGGCTGTATAACAGGACAGGTGTCCATTCTTACTCATCCTCTTCCTCCACAGACTGTCAGAAAAGTAAGGCTGCTTTGCCTTGACCCGTAAATGCAGTGTAATACATAATACTGTACTGAGACAGTGCTTTTGAGCTCTGGCTGCTGTGCCTGACTCGTGATGCCAAGCTGGACCACAAGTGTCCGGGAGACAAGACAGGGAGCTCTTTCATCCTAATCCCTCCACACCTGGAAAAGAGTCATCTGATGTATGCATGGATCTGAAAAAATCCCAACTGAACCTACAGCAACGAGGCAGTGTGGAAACTGCACCCCTCCTGCTCCTCCCCACCAGTTATCTTAACTGAGTGTTAACTCTGAAGCCTAATGACCTGTTTCTGAGGAGGAGCTCACTGTTTGGCAGGAAAACATTTTCCTGCAGTGTGGCTAGGCACTGAGATTAACAGCAGGCCATAAATAAAGCACAGAGCTCTCTCATGTCATGTCCCAATTTACAAGCTGAGAACTTGATGTTTCACAGTAAAAGGCTAAACACGACCTTTATGTAAGTAGCTTTCCTTATGCTATGATGAGAGCTCATAATCTGTAATTAAATGCTGTTGTCCCTCACATCTTTACTGACAAGGAATTTTGCATTTATTCCTTGACCACAAGGTCTGTCAGCTACTGCTGACTCTTCCTCACATTCTGACCTGAGGAGGAAGAGGAACACTAGTTCAGAAATACTACAGATCTGACCCCGCTTTCACCCACAGGAGGACTTTGTATGTCTTGAGACAAACCTCTCCTGTAAGATCCATAAAGAGGCTCTGCTCAAAACCTTCACTAGCACACTAAACACAAATCTGAGCAAAGGGTGACTTGAGTTTGCTGCTTCAACTTATTTTTGAGCTAGATTCTACCCTGCTTAGACCAAAGCCAAATCCATAATCTTGCTAAGGTTGGAGGGATCTGAATCTTCTTTTAATATTGGATATTTGAATTGTCTATGGGCTTTTAGTCTGCTTTCAGTATTTGGTAAGTTTGATACATTTAATAAAGACCCTTCTTGGAGGAGAAGACCAGGGAAGAAGGAAAAAGGCCACCTCTTCTGCCCACCTCAGGACTGTGAGCCCCAACATCCCATACAACTCCAGGAAACACCTTGATACGGACTATTTTGTACAATGCAAAAAGGTATTGCAGAAAAACATGAAAGTAAAAATCCCTTGTGGGCTCCTACATGAAGTGCCCACTACCAGACATCAGCTCTGACTCAAAGGGTTCTGAGCCACGGGCTGTTGAAGGCAGAGAAGGTAGAATGAGTGGCTCAACATGCTTTTCTTATCTCTTTTCCTGTTGGGCTGTTTCTGGCCACTACTGGAGACAATTTTTGGGGCCAACAAAGTTTTTTGTATCTAGTATGTCATCACATGTGCAGGTACCCAGAGAAGGTCAAAGATTTAAGCTTGATAGACTCTTTCTTGTCTCCTTCTGGCGCTGTTACCTCAATACAAGTTGCCTTGAAGAGTCAGGCAGCAAAACACAAAACCAGCCACTGTGTTTCTCCAGGCCTCCCCTTCTACCCCTGAACCACTCATTTCCCAAATAGCCATGGCCTGGGACTCCACCGGCATTAAGTCTCCAAACAAGCAACCAGCAGCAAGAACAGATGAATGTTTAAGAACAACGATCCTATTTTCATGCAAATGTCCTCTGTGATAACAAAGAAATGAAAAGCAATATCCAGTATATTGGAGGAGCAAGCAGAACCGTTTCTGAAAGTCAGCTGTCTTTCAAAGTTTTCCATTAGGCGTTTGCTCCTTAAATACTCTCTGTGCGCAGAGCTCGTCCCCACCTGAGGAGGCAGCCTGATCCGTATGCATGATGGATCTCCAGCGAGAGATGCAATCTGCAGATCTGCATCTCATTTGGACTCACTCCGGTCTGATGAGCATTGGCAAGGAGGTAGCACTAGGTGAAAATATGCTGTGGATTGTTCATGAGCAAAAAAATACCTCTGGAATACGATGAGCCAGACTGAGATGTGGCAAAACAAGGACACAGCTGAGGCCAAAACTAGTTTGTCATTTCCTCCATCAGCCCAAGAACTGAAGAGTTTTTCATGGAATCACAGAGCCATTTAAGTTGAAGAAACTCTCTAAGATCATCAGGTTCAAATGTTCCCCCAGCACTGCCAAGGCTACCACTAACCCATGTGCCCAGGTGCCACATCCACAGTTTTTAAATCCCTCCAGGAATGGGGGCTCCACCACTGCCCTGGGCAGCTGTGCCAGGGCTGGACAACCCTTTCAGTCAAGAAATTTTTCCTAATATCAAATCTCAACCTCTCCTCACACAACTTGAAGCTGTTTCCTCTCGTCCTGTCACTTGTTACGTGGTGAAATAGACCAGCACACATTCCCACACAGGTTTCTTTGAGACTATTCCCCCTGGAGGCATCTCCAGAAGGAAATACATACAAAGGGATGAGCATTGCCTGAGCCACATTGCAGGAAAGATCAGACCTCTGCTAAGCTGCCCAACACTGTGAAAGGTGTTTATGCAACTGAATCACCATGCAAGTGGCTAAATATCTGTAGGCTGGCAGCAGTGTAGGCTGTCAAATCAGCTTTATAAAGTTCTGGTCCGTGTGCTCACTGTATCCCATAAGGTTTTGGGTGTTACAGGAGTGCTTATAGTGTTGACTGTCTGTGACCATGTGCGCTGGGACATATAGGTTCAACCACTGGCCTAGCAAGTGAAAAATCAGATTTTTCCATATTCTTTCGGTGGCTTTAGTCACCTGAAATGTCTTCGTTTCATGGACCTGAAGCACACACCTGAATTGTTGCAAACAGAAGCAGCAGTTTGAGGTGTCCATGGGCCACTGCAAATCACCTCTGTCACTAACCAGTCCCTAAAAAAGGCAGCAGGCAGGTCCTTCGAACTGGAGGAACTTGAACTATGAACTACTGTACATTTTTTAACACAGTGATAACAATGAAAATGTCCTTCAAAACGGCATCAAAATCTGTGGGGGGTTGACCAGAAATTGCATTTATAACAAATGAATGATATTTATTTTCATCTTTGCACCTCTCACCCAAGGCAGGACAGCTATAATTCCCCACATTGACCTTGCTTTGAAAGGTCATTGTGGCCTTCATACCTTTTTTTTTGTTCTTCCATTTTTTTTTTACAGTTAAAAGATACCAATTTTGAAGTTTGACCACGTCACCGAAATTACTCAGGATGTTGTCCTCACTTAAACTCTTGGCATGGGAGGGTCAGAACATGGCACAGGGCATGAAGAAGCAGCGTGAAGGGATTTCTCTAGTCCAAGGAAATGTTCCTAATTGCATCCTGAAAGCATCCCCACATGCTCCTATTTGTGTCTGCAGCAGGCAAACATCTACACGAATGCATTTCTCAAAGGTGGTGTCTCCCATAGGGAGTTGCAGCTGGCCCCTGGGCCCCAGCAAATTTTGTCTGCATCAGAGAGAAAGCCTAAAGAGCTCTTCACCTTCCCTTGAAACTTCTGCAGAGACTCTGTCTTAGAGCAGAATCACCACTCTCGGTGCTCATGCAGGCTTCCTGAGGCAGCTAGTCATGACTTCCCTAGGCTTGGTGCTTGGGGACGTGAGTTAGTGGTGGCCTTGGCAGCCCTGGGGAAAACTGTTGGACTTGACGATCTCGGAGGTCTTTTCCAGCCTAAATAATTCCATGATTCTGTTTTGCACAGCAAGAGGCAAGGATTATTTTCCAGCGCTGGCTGACAGACCCTGGGGGCTATGAGATCATTTTCGATGTAAATGTGACCTCATCATGATTGCTTACATTAAGGATCGCAGTACTTTGCAAGTCATCCTAATAAATTCACTTATCTACCCGAGGAGGAGAGAGTCATATATCTGGTCTTTGACATCTGCCTTTGCAGAGTCCCTGAAAAGCCTTCTACCCACCACATGTGCTTGTCCATGGGCATTAATGTCATGTAGATAAATATACACACAGACCATCAGAAATAACTATGGGACCAATCTACATGAACTAAGTCATACTAAAGCAATGCCCAGATGAGGCTATAAACCAACATATCAGCAGCCACTTTTTGGAAGTAGCCGTTCCTTGATTTATGAGGGTGGGAATGTACCTCCTGCCAGTTGAGTTTGATGGTTACTCTTCCTTTCCTGTGGGAAATGTGACTTTCCAGGGCATTGCTGTTGCTGTATGAGCAGGGGACCTTCTTTCCTTAGTCAGGTTCACATCCCTGGGATACTGTTGACCTACAAAAGGTGACTATCTGGTCTTGATTTCTGGCGACTTAATAATTCAAAAGCAATTTATCTGCATTTTCAGGAGTGTTCAGGGAAGTCACTTCACAGTCATTTACAGCTCATACGCTACGGTATTGGGGAAGACTCACTCCCCATTTCACTCACTTGATTGATGAGTCTCAAAATCTCAGAAGAATCATAAATTCCAGAGACAAATAATCATGCATTAGGAAAAAAAAAAGGATCAATGCAATCACTGTTTGTTGTTTGCCATTCGCTATTTCATTGTAATTTTAGTTTTACAGGCGTCCAGTCAGATTCCAGTTACAGTATCATATTTTGGGGGCCAATTATGTACAGAGGGAGCAGCCACTCTGAGCAATTCATAACTGACTGACTGGAGGAAAATCTATTTTCAGGCATTTCCAGGTGAAAATTTATCAAAGAAACAGAGTCTTATGAATCAACATTAAGTAATGAACAGCGAAAAGGGGCAAATATATCAGACCTGTTGTGAATGAAAAGTAATTGCCAAACCTCTCCCCCCAGCTTTTAGCTATCTTTTTGGTGCAGACCTTGGAGAAAATAAGGGAAGCCTTTCTTTTGATGTATCCATCCCCGGATCAGGCTCTTTTTACTGCAAAGTTTTGCTCTCCAGCACAACTTGGCATGCAGTGTTTGTTCTCCATAAAGCGCTTAAAAGTGAAGGTAATTCAGCTGTTTTCCTTCCCTGCCTAGTGGGAGCTTTGCTCAGTGCTCAGAAATGTATGCAAGTGTGTGACTAATGTACAGCAAAAAGACTCAGGATGGAGCCACTTTATTCATTGTTTGTTATGATTCTTTGTTGCTCAGTGTTTTGTAAATCCCCCTGGTTATGGAGACGTTTTTATTAGAGAATACATTTTTTGAAAATGGGGTTCCGCAAAAATGAAATTTCAGAGGTGTGTGTCTCAGCATTGATTTTTCTATTTGTAATAACACACTATAGCATATCTTGTTTTATATGAAGAGGATAAAATGTCCCTAACACAGTGATCGCCATTCTGTGGTAATGGATAAAGCCTGTTTATGAGATGTCATTTATTCCACAATAGACAGTAAATAAAAGCCATTTCAAGCTTCGGTTAAATCAAAGCTTGTTCGGGATTTCAGCAGATTTGCAAATTACCTTTGGGACCATTTTCAGATTCAGTTGTTTTCCCACATGCTATTGACTACCCATGTTTTACTATAAATACTACTTCTTGCTCGCTCTCTCTCTCTGTGTCACACCAAACCCTGGGATTGTAGAGTGATTTGTAAAGACAAGCAGATAAAGTAAATACACAGTGCTGTATTAAAATTTCTTTCCTGTCAATGTAGCAGAAATAAACCCACAAGATTTGATGGCAGACTGAAAGCCAAAGAAGAGGATCCTGGACACAGCACTCTGGAAAGCCCAGAGGCCTTCGTGAGATCTTATAAAGGCACTGAAAGAAATACAAGAGAAAGACAGGTTTTGTTAAAAAACCCAAATTTACTAAAACCTACCTCGCATCAGCTGCCTTGGCTTTGGGATTTACAATTGATACTGGTCATAGCCATAAGAGGATGTTGGGACCACATGTGCCTTCCTTGCTCTGCACCATAGATGGAAGAGTTAATGTCAACATACAAAGGATGAAGGGTCCCAGACCTCTGGACTCAGAAACTACTTCACTGGCCTGAAGTCATGTTACCACACTCATGGTGATATTTATTAACACTGAGGCAGGGACAACAAGTGTTTTAATTTTGGGGGCGTTCTGCTTTCTTAAGGAAAAGTGGCTTACCTGTGAGGAAACGAAGTTTGCGATCAACCAAAACTTCTTGGAAATTCAGAGTCAATGTAGTGCTCTCACCTGACTGGAAAAAAATTTAAAATGGTTCATTGCACAGTGTTCGAGATGAAAAGGTTCCCTGGTATGTTCACAGTGGGTATAAATGAGCATGTAGGACAGATGACTTTGCAGCCCATAAGGGTATGGACCTTTTGGTTTCAAATGTCATCTCCACTTCTACTTTTCCTTTGCTTTTGTTAGAAAATCTTCCAACGAAGCAAGATATTTTTGTTGACAGTCTCTGAAATATCCCATTTGACCCAGAAAACTCCCAACATTTCCGAGCCACCAATTACTCTGAAACATTCAGGAAAGGATTTATACTCTCATAAATTCATTCCATCCTTTTAATAGTTGAGTCAATCATCAAGTTATTCCCAAAAATGTCTGTATGAATTATAGTGTTCCTTGAAGTTATTTCTTGTTAGTTATTCCTGCATCCGTTTTATTGTCACCTTTCAAAACTGTGGTGGCTGTCAGTAAAGGGACAAGTAACACAACTTTACTCAACAATAGCTTTCAAGAGGCAATAAGACTGAGCACCAGTAGGTATCATACAACCCCTATTTAGGACATCAGCTGGACAGAGACACTTATTTCAGCTCTGTCCACTTCCAGCTGCTGAGATTTGGAGCCACAAGGCTCAGAGGTGACTTTCAGGGATGCCCATCCTTGAACAACATTAAAAAATCGAAACATGATGGAGTGGCAAACAGAGGGACAAACCTATTTTCATTTTTGTAAGCACTAGAGAAATAGAATTTCAGGAGGAAAGCAAGCCAGATTCCCTTCCCGTTCATACCCTGCAGAGAAACAGTCACACAAAACCATTAACTCAAGTAACTCAGCCTTGGAGAGATAAATGCAGACCCACCATTCTATGGAAAATAAAGTGAATGCCATGTTGTGGCTGAGGAAAGCAAAAATAAAAATTTCCCATCCTCCCTGCACGACACTACCCTTCAGGATCAGCAAATAGACAGTAAGTTTTAATGCCTGTAAATTGTTTATTATCTTTAAAAGTGTCCCTGCATTGTCCTAACAGTTGTCTTCTGTGTCTTAGGTGTCTCTAATCCAGAAACTCCGAGACGGAGCAACTGAACCAATCACTATAAGAACGGTTAACAAGACTTTTAGGCTTCTTAGAACCATACTTCCTAGCGCTTTTCCAGTTTCTGGATTTCAAGAAGCATGGTGTTCAGTCCTGGAATTGGACCAAAATTCATAGGGAACAGCAAAGGAAATTGATTTCAATGGCCTTCCTTTGATGATACCCGGGAAGAGCTTGTTAAATCCTTTTGATAATACATGCTTATATTATAGTCTCCGTAACACAGCAGTCAACTGGTAGGGAGCCAGGGAGATTTCCAATGGAAACCCTTATTTTTCTGTGGAATTTCACTAAAAAAGGACTTATTCTCTCAGAAATGTTTCTGCTCAGAAGAATCAGGGATTTTTTTAATTCTCGCTGGGGAATTTTCAGATGCCCCTTGATGTGGGATACCTTTGAATAGAATCCTTCTGATACTCCTCCAACCACTGCTTTTTGAGAAGTTTAAAATTTTCATCAGAATCCTAATTTTCATTCTGTTTCCAAACAAACACCACTTTGAACTGCCATCCCAGGTGATGGAAAGGTCAAGGCTCACACACCTCCGAAGGTCAGTGCCCTTTGTAACATCTCGGTGCTTGTGCAAATTCTCATGCACAAGTGGTCCCTTGTGGGGACCACTGATGTTCCCAAAATTGTATCACTTGTCTGTTTTGTTAGAGGAGGACCCAGGTCAAGCTGTCTGCCTCAGAGGAGGCGTGTGTTTCCAGTACTTAATTCCCAGATATTAATGGAAAAATTTGCTATTTCCCCCAAATTTCGAGAATGTTGGAACAAACGGATGCTCTGTCTAGATGTTGGGCTGGGAACAGGTTTTGACCACCAGTATCTGTTTTTTTAAATATTTTAGAATTGTCAGTTGTCCAGTCAGGGAGCAAATGGGATGCTGGGTGACCTGGGTAGCTGCTCACACACACAGAGCTGGTATTTTGTAGACAGGTTTTGTTTCTCTTTAAAAAAAAAAAAAAGACTACTTGATCTCTTGTTTTTTCTAACAAAGGGTGTATATTGTAAAATTTCACTAGGTATAACAGATATCTACACTCTGATTTACATGAGGATTACACTGTTTCTCACCATTGCTCTGATACTTGAGAAGAAGGTAAAAAAAATCCAGTTCCGGATGTGGCACCAGAAAACTGAGTGTAGGGCTCTAATTTCTTTGCAGTTTTGCCTGAAAGTACTCTTACACTTAAAGTTGTGTCAGCACTTTCATTAGAAATCCAGTTTTGATTTACAACACTGGCTGCAAAAAATTTGCTGCTGGCTGAAATTCAGTGTAAGGTCTCTGGGCATGGGAAATATTTTAAACATGTTTTGGAAGCTTATTTGAGACAAGTTCTATTGTACCAACATTAACACAGAAGTTTTCCTTAGATTTTAATAGGTGAGACTAGATTTAATTTTTTTTTTTTTTAGTAAATGTACAGAACTAAAGGGTTATTTTGAGAGATCACCTTATTTTTTAAGTTAATGTCCTGGTTTCGGCTGGAACAGAGTTAATTTTCTTCTTACACATTTTAAACTATGCTTTTAGAAATTTCGGTGGGCTTCACCGGAAATCCCATTATTTACATTAAGAAACACCACCAAGCTAAGAAATGTTTGAAGCAGTCAGTGAGCAAGCACACGCTTTGGCATCAGTGTTCCCAGCCCTTCAACGTGCGTTTAAAGCACTTTATGAAATGATGCTCAGTGGCTCCGCTATTCCTACTTTATTAGCTGGGCATTAACAAACCCTGGCAGTATCCGTGCTGCACAGTGTTGTTTAGATTAATTTAGTGCTGGTGAGTGGTGTCAGGCTGACAGGGGAGGGGATGAGAGACCATTCATCACCTGGACGGTTACGACACCCCAGCTCCCTCTTCCCACAGCCGCTGCCTGGGGGCACCACATCCAGCAACAGGAGCGTAACTCAATGCCTTGTCCACCCAGCCCCCGACCCCTTGGCAAGAGATGCCAGCACGGACAACGATTAAACTATTCCTGCTTGTAGTGGTTTGGATCCGGCTTTCCCACCGAATGTTCAAACCTTACAGTTTGCAGCCTCTCCCCCCTGCCCGCCAGGTACACAAGGGAAAGGGATAAGGGAAAAGCTACTGAAAACACCGAAATGACCAAAACAAAGCTGTATAAATATATATATGTATTTACACTTATGTACAATTAGAATACTACGTACACAGAAGAAGGGACCCCGAACGCCTCCCCCCCCCGAAGGGAAAAGGGGAAGGGAAAACCCAAAACAGATACGCACAATCAAAACCCGGGAGCAACCAATTAAAAAAACTAGCAAAAGGAAGTCTTACTACTCTCCTTGAGGTAGCAGAGTCACACAAAACCACGGCCGGCACTCTCCGCCTCCCAAGGCCTACAGGCCTCACCAGGCCTCACCCCCCCACAGGAGTAGAACCGACAGCAGAGAACCTGCTCCC
>VZRE01007929.1:0-29675 GCA_013396775.1 Cephalopterus ornatus
AAACCAAAAAACAAACACAAGAAAAAAAATGCAAATAGCAGCAAATCTACACAGTGAAATCCCTTATCTTCAAATCCAGGAACACGTACACTGAGACTTCCTTAGGACAGGATTTTCAGTTAAGCCTCTCAAAGCACATTAAGTAACACCTCTCATTTTCCACAAACGCACACCCAACCCCAAGTGTTAATTAGCCCAGCTGACAGCTGGAAGCTCAGGTAAGTGCTCAGGTGGCAGCAGCGCAAAGCTCCACCACATCACATGGAATCATGGAATCATGGAATCACAGACTGCTTTGTGTTGGAAGGGAGCTTAAGGATCATCCAGCGCCACCCCCTGCCATGGGCAGGGACACCTTCCACTAGCCCAGGTCGCTCCAAGCTCCGTCCAACCTGGCCTTGGACAATTCCAGGGATCCAGGGGCAGTCACAGCTTCTCTAGACAACAGCTAAAGGGATGTCAAATGTACAGGTGGATACCAAGACAACCTGAAAACAAATCAAAACCTCACTTCATTATTCAGTTCATTTTTTGATGCAAGAAATCGGGAGAAAACACTCTAAATCCCTCACAGCAAAGCACCGTGTGCACACAGTCCTTCATCAGGCACTGAGAAGGAACACTAAAACAATTTACAGCCAGAGGGTAAAGGAGAAAATAGGAAAAGCTTAAAAAAACAAGGAGAGAACAAAAGGGGAGGAAAAGGGGAGGAAAAGGGGAGAGAGAGAGAGAAGAGAGAGAAAAAAGAGAGAAAAAAGAGAGAAAAGTAAAAAAAAAGGAAAAAAAGGAACTTAAAGATCATAGACAGAGGAAAAAAAAAGTATAAGCATATAAATAAGAGCTAAGAAAAGCAGGCTGCACAGACCCCCAGCACACTGCACAGAGTTGCCCCTCTCTGACCCGCGGGACGCGGTGATCGGGCCGAGCCGGGGCTGCCAGCGGGGTGGAACGTAGGGCTGGCTGTGTTTTCCCACAACATCTTTCCTCTTCCCACTGCACCGTCTGCTCTGCTTTGGCAGGAACCGCAGATGCCAAGGGTGCCCGGTACCACAAGAGCTGCCAGGCGCAGACGTCAGCCCAGGAGAAGGAAAGGAAAGCAGGGTGAAGGAGGAAAGGCCCGGTGATCCCACCAAACCTCCCTCTGGCACATTCCTGCTGCTTTCAGCTCAAACGGCTGTTTTCACTCCGAATACCTACTTGGGTTTCTGTTTGTTTTATTTACAGGCTCCTCGTGCTGTCACACATCAAAACAAGCTGGCCACGATCCCTAAGGAGTCCCCATTAGCACACAGCTCTGCCAGAGCTCTGGGCTCTCTCATGGATACAACATTTTTCTGCCATCTCAAAATAAGAGGAACCCTCTGCCATAAGTTGCACACAAATTCAGATTTCAGAAGGTTAAAGAGTTCAAACACCAATATCTTCCTCCTGTGCCTGCTCACCCAGAAGGTTTTTAAGCAGAATAATGAGTGCCAGCTCCAGACACCACTAAGGTCAAAATGGAAATAACCAACAAATGCATGTGGTTGCACTTCGAGCATCACCTAATATGTACTTTTAAAAATCATAAGCTATGAGAGAGCAAACTAAGAATTCATCAAAGGACTACAGGAGATTCACTCAAGAGATCTGTGACAGTGTATGAGGATGAGAAGAGGATGTTCAGGGAATGTCAAACCGTTATTAATAAGTGCAAACTGAATTCTGATTAAATACATGGTTTTGTGAGCAACTGGAACTTGCACAAGCAGCTTCATCGATGGATAAAGCAATTAATGACTCAACTGTGAGCTGAATACATGGGTTTGTGAGCATGAGACAGACAAACAAGCCGGCAGCAAACGAGACAATGATTTCAGACTAAACTTTGGACTTCCAGTGCCAATCTGGATCTCTTCCACAAGCCTCTTCCATCAAGTCTTATGCTTACCACTCACTCTGCTACCTCCACAGGGGAAAACTGGGTAAGAAACCTTTTGCTGGGGGAACCTTTAGAGCTGAGGGGGTTGGAAAGACTCGCACTGAGCTGGAGATGATGAGACTCTCAGGCAGGTGCTGTGGGAACAGTGCCCTGGGGTGGGATGTGTCTCCTGGAGTCCCTGCAGCCTTGGGAGTGTTGAGGGCAGTCAAGGAGCAGGGCCAGACAGGCTGGAGAGTATTTCTGAGTCATTAAGACCACAGAGTTTCCCACTAAAATTGAATGTACATTAGGGATGGGAACAGAGAAGCAAGAAGTCATGGAACAGGCTGATCCTGAACACAGAATGCTTTGGGTTGGAAGGGACCTTAAAGATCATCTAATCCAACACACCTGCCACAGGCAGAGACGCCACTTACTAGTCAGGATGCTCAGAGCCCCATCCAACCCGGCCTTGGACACTTCCAGGGATCCGGGGCAGCCACAGCTTCTCTGGGCAACCTGTGCCAGGACCTCACCACCCTCACAGGGAGGAATTTCTCCCCAATATCCCATCTAACCCTGCCCTCAGGCAGGGGGAAGCCATTCCCCCTTCTCCTGTCACTATCTCTCTGTATAAAAAGTCCTCCTTCCTCCTTTTTAAAATCCCCCTTAAGGCACTGGGAAGCTGCAGTGGGGTCTCTCCAAAACTTCTCCAACGCTCTGATCATTTTATGCACCACCACCCCTCTAAAGCAGCAGGAACCCACCTGTGACTCCTGACAGGCTGTACCTTTCTAAAAAGACAAGCAGGATTTCTTTCCTGTGATGGAGCAGGATGGAAACACTCACCCACAGCACTGAGGGCATGTTTGAGCTCCAGGGTGAAGGCTGTCAGCGGCACCTCCTCAGACACCGGCATGATCGCCACCGTGGACAGGTTGCTGGCAGGATTCCCAGCATCCCACTTGCTGCTCGAGCTGTGTAATCCAAGAGGGTGACCTGTAGGGAAGGAAAGCACTTGCCATTGACTTGTGGAAACAAACCCCAAAACTCCCAAAGAGTATTGAAGCAGGTATGTTTATTTACAGCGCTGGGGCACATGGGGGATAATCCAACATTTCATGCCTCCCTCATTGTCTTTGTTCAGCTCTTTTTATGTGATATAATATTACATATGCATTAGCTGTGTCAGAAAATTCCAGAAAAGGGGAGGGGAGATCATTAACATACACCACTCCTATAACTCCACCTCAGAACGCCGCCTTGGGATCTTTTTTTGGGGGTCTTTGGATGAAGTAAGAAGTCTTCCTCAGCTCTAAACTTTTCACCTTTGCTAAAAACTGCTGAACCAGCACTGCCCAATTATCCCAAAACCTGTATCATCTCTAGGAGCACTTCTTTATCAGTTCTCAAGGTCCCCCTTCTTAAACCTCAGTCGAGACTCTAATGTTTTCTTGTTCCTGTTAGAATCCTCATTATAAAGTTAACCATATCCTGTAAGTTAGAATTAGCAAGCAAGGCCCTATTCTAATTTAACAGTATTCCATCTAAAATTAGCTCTAGTAAGCAACTAAAACTACAATCTTTTGTATCACCCCTTATCACCATCAGTCAGCCCAGAAAGCCACAGGCTGGCTGTGAACAACGAAATGTCACCTTCGGGCAGGAAGGAAAGTGCCACCGAACTGCTCGACCCCAGAGAAATGGAACATCCTCCACAGGAGAGTTCCCACATATTTCATTGTAAGACGATAAAGATCAATTTCCATCATTTTTGGCTGATGACATCACATTTGTGAGGAGGAGTTAGGCAACGTTAGGAATATCTGGATGCCAGGAATAGGTTAAATGCAACGTGCATTTACCTGACCTGGGAGGACAAAGATGAAAAACACTATTGAATCTCTTTGAACAGCCACAACTTTGAAACAGGCCCTGATTTAGACCACAAAAAGAATTAGCCTAACAGAATTAACTAACAGAAACACCAAAATATGTTGTAAGTACTAAAATACTCCAAAAATTAGAGTTTATTTTTATGGCATTCTTGAGCAAGGAAACAAATACCTGTTTCCAGGAGTTCTCATAGAGAATGTGTATCTCCACCTGTTTTTATTTCCTTTGCAGAGCTTTACAGATATGGGCTTGGGAGCATTAAACTGAAATATGGAAGCTCTGAAGTAGCTGCAGAGAAACTGGGAAGTATCTCCAGTGTAATTTGGTAGGATGGGTAAGGACAGAGAACTGGGCAGAGTAAAGCAGTTTTTGGCAGAAGTGTGCAATGAGTGTTACAAAGATCAAGATCTTCCCAGATAGCTCAGAGCAGAAAAATGATAGGGATGTTCTACAAACTGGTTTTATTCTCACACTCTTTCTTTCCTCCTTAACTGAGCCTTCTCAGACACTCTCACTCTGCTGCTAATGCCTGTCAACTCAGCTCCAAGTACACAATAAATTCTGACATCAAAGTTGGGATTTCACATCCTGCTTATCTCATTTCACCCAGCAAAGGCCTAAGATATACCATTAAGATGAATTCTTGAGCTGGGCATGTGGAAATACTTCATAGACCTGTGAAAAGCCATTCAAAGGCTCTCTGCCAGAGCGACAGTGCACTGCAGGACACAAAAAAATATCAGATAAACTTTTTTTTCGAGTATATTCAGCAATGGAGTTATTCATTTCAAGTCTTCTCAAACAGCTCTGCACAGAACACGAAATAGTTTTTCCAACTCTTTTTGGTGATCTTCAAGAAGATGTTTGTAGGTTCAAACAAGTTACACATCACAGCTCAACCCCTTCATCTCCACCAGCCCTTCCCTCCTCAGATCTTCAGTGGTGAATCTCTGAACTCCTGTAACTGTCACTGATTTCCCTCCCATTTTCTCTATTTTCCCCATTTCGCCCTATTTCCCAAGCAGTGCAGACTCTGCCCAAGGCCACTGAGGTTTAAGCACAATTATCATCAGGCATTTGTACACAGCTGATTGTGCCCAGAAAGCTGAGCAGGTGAAGAAAGAGCAGAATTTGAGACTCCCTCCTCAAAACTGCTCCGAAACAGGAGAGTTGGTGACCCCATTTTCAGTCTCCTTGGAATATTGCAAAAAAAATAAAAGCAATAAAATAATAAAAGTAATTAAACCCCCACAACCAAAGAAAACCCAAACAATCCTCAGCAGCAAAGAACCCCACAACGCCCTCAGTAGTCAACATGTGTCTCTTCTTTTAAAAGCTGCTGAAGCAAATTGGGAAAATTTCCTCCTACTCCCTTCAATCAGTAAATAGACTTTGAGTTGGTGCTGCCACAAACACAAAGCTTCAGAACCAATCCATAGCAGACCCTTTCCTCCCAGACAATTCATTAAAATAATGCAAATACAGACAAGTCAGTCTCTTTGCAGATGCCACTGAGCACAGCTCTCTGATTCCAGCCCATTACAGCTGCTATTTCCAATGTTTCCTTTGCATTGCTCTTGCAAGAAATTCCAAGGAAATTTGACTGCACACAGGCAGCAGCACTTTTCTCTCTCAATTGCAAATCACTCCGTTCCCACACTTAGTTAACCATGCTCTGCCAAAAAAATGTGTACAAGTAATAAAATCACCATCCACTTGTGTCAAAAGCTATTACAGATCACAGGATGGTTTGGGTTGGAAGGGACCTTAAAGATCTTCCAGTCCCACCCCCCTGCCATGGGCAGGGACACCTTCCACTAGCCCAGGTTGCTCCAAGCTCTGTCCAACCTGGCCTTGGACAATTCCAGGGATCCAGGGACAGCCACAGTTTCTCTGGGCAACCTGTGCCAGGGCCTCCCCACCCTCACAGGGAAGGATTTCCTCACAATATCCCATCTAACCCTGCCCTCTGGCAGTGGGAAGCCATTCCCCCTTGTCTGTCCCTCCAGGTCCTTGCCCCAAGTCCCTCTCCAGCTCTCCTGGAGCCCCTTTAGGCACTGGAAGGGGCTCTAAATTCTCCCTGGAGCCTTCTCTTCTCCAGGCCAAAATTTAATGACAAATTCTCTTTCCAAGTATGTGCCGTTTCCAGATTTAGAAATGTAAGTCTGGCTCCAAGGAAGCCCAAGTAGTCCAGGAATGAGTCTTACCTCCCTGCTGCAAACTGCCAAGGATCTTCTCTCCCAGCAAGTGAATAAGTCGAGTCACAACCTGACAATGGGAGAGAGAGAAAATAAAAACAAACAAACAATCAGGCAGGATGTACTGAAATAGAGCATCCACGCACTCAGACTTCCAAACTTCAGATGCTCTCTCAAGTTGAACCTCACAGAGCATAACTTCTTTCCTGGCTGTAACGGCCAGTGACCCATCATTCGTCTTGATTTCTTTTACCCTATTTTACTTCAATTTGGAAAAACAAGAAAACAAAACAACCCCACAAAAGGCAGTGTTTAACTTGTTTTGAGAACAAAAGAAAAGAATCTGATCATTTGGGGAAACATGTCCAATTGCATTTCAGGTTCTCCTCATTTCTCTCTGCGGGGCACCTGCACCTCCCAGTCACTCTCACTCCTCAGAGGCTGTTGTGCCCCTACACCTTTTGTAGGTGCTAAAGGCTCCAAAAGGGTCAAAGCTGTGCTCTAACAGATCCCCCCCCAGGTTCCATCTGACCCCCAGTGAATGGTTTACAGTAACCAATTTAAAATATCTTGGAAAAAAGCCATCAATACATCCCCTAAACATCTGCAGAATCAGAACAAACTGCCTAAGAAATTGTTTTCCTCCTCAAATTATGTTTGCCTGGTACCTTTGAAGGGACAGATGTTTTCCCAGCTGTTTTTCCAACAGGACTTACATCAATATAAACCAATATTCCAATAGCCAAGTGTATCTCCAAACTGTCAAGCCTCTCTCCAACATGAACAATCAATAATTCCTGACAAGTGGGGTAGCAGAAGACTAATCACTGCAACAGCAAGAACTGACAGACTTAGAAATGCAGCATTTATTCTGAAAGCTCTACACAGATGTTCTACCAAATAAGGGTGGGAGTTATTTAAATGTATTAAGAACTAATAGGGCAATTATTAGATACTCTGCCCCAGACAAATAATTCAAGGTTAAAATAACTCAGGAGGACATAAAACAAAACAAACAAACACCCCCCCCCCCCCCAAAAAAAAAACTACCATAATAAAATTTCCCCAAATTCTTAACAAGAGAAACAAGCAGCAACACGTGGAACCTGGGATCCTGGACACTGACAGACACACTGCTCCCACAGGAGCAGGCACTTCAGGAGGCATCTTTCACAGAGAGAGCCACGTAAGCATCAAGACAGGTCAGCATGTCCATCAGAATCATTTATATGACCTGCTTTAAAAATAAAATCTAAGGCAATAAACTGCCCTGACCTATGAAACTCTAAATTATGAAGCACCAATATATTTTAAGTGTCTGTTCACTAAGGAAAAAGAGCAAACAGGAGCCTTCCAACACAGGGTGAGCACAGAGTAAGAGCTAAACAAGGTTATTTCAGGAATTTCAGAGAATGGTTTGGGGTAAAAGGACCTTTAAAGCCCATCTAGTCCAACCCCTTTGCAGTGAGCAGAGACATCTTCACCTGGATCAGGTTGCTCAGAGCCCCGTCCAACCTGGCCTTGAATGTTTTCAAGGATGGGGCATCCACAGCTTCTCTGGGCAACCTGGGCCCGGTTCTGTCCCATAACTGCAACTTCCTGGAGATGCCACATCAACAATCTCTTCAGTGACCCATTGTAAACTTCTTTAAAGCCCCTCTTGGTGGCCCCAAGAGCAGACACACAGTGTCCACACCAGCTGCACCAAGAGCACCGATGCAGCACAGCCCGCTGCCACCACCGAGTGATGTCGGAATGACGGTGGCTCCCGATGGCAGACAAGCTCTCAGCCTCCTCCTTCCTCGTCCTGGAACCTCAGACAGGATCTAAAGCGCTTCCGTTTGTCCAAAACATGACAGAAGCTGACAATCACACGACTCGTTATCGCTCCAACACCTCCAAGGTCTGTGGTTCTGAGATTCACTAAATGGTGCTGGTGGAGCTATGGAAAACTGCCCCAGCTGTGGGGAGCAGTGAGGGAAAGAGGGAATCCTTAATAAAAATGAGACTGATTGCCCTCCTAAGGGAGAAGACCTGCCCCAAACACATTCACTACACCCAGCTCACATGCTTTCACCTAAACCTGCATCAGCACAGCAGGACCTTCCCTCAGCAGTTTCAGGAGGTGCTGTGAACATTTTACACTTCAGCGTCAGAATTTTAATTACTTACTAAAACCATCTCCTGTATTTATAACTTTTTCTGCTTTACAAGCAGCTAAGGAGAGCTTCAGCTAAGTTACAAAATATGTCCAAGGTTAATGATGGAACTAAGAATAGAACCTATTGGTCTCATTTTCCAGTTGGCTGCTCCTATTACCGGGAAATATTATTTGTCTTGTTTGCTGGAGCAAACCTTACAGCCTTGGGATGTATAGATAGGGAAAATTATTTCCCTGGTGACTTTGTACAACAAGAAAGCTGCAAACCATAATGGGATGAGTCACTGTCGCAGTCATGGCAACGTCGCAGGAACATCAGTTTGGGATCGGAGCAAAGAACTGGCCTGAAATTTCCATGGGGTTTTATATCACAGACACTAGACATCCTGTCACAAAAAGGCAGTGTTTTTCTTTAAAAGAGACTTGTCCATCCATCTGAGGGAGAAGTCAATGTAAATTACATCCCTCCATCAAAAAAGAGACCCAACCTTCCAGGACTGACCCACAGCCCTCACTGTGCAGGGCTGCCAAATTCAGGGCTGCCAAATTCAGGGCAGCCGGGGAGAGCTGCAAACCAACAGGAAAAAAATCATCCTTCAGGCTCCCAAGCACCTTTATTCTCCCCCCTTCACCCAGGAGAGGAGCATGAGAAGGTGCAGCACAGCTGGATGATGATGACAAGGAAGCCAAGGGACCTGGGAGAGGACCCGGGATTGTGTGGAGGGGGCTGGGTTAGCTTGGGCAGGGAGGAGGAGGAAGCAGGCAGGAATCAGCCCTGGGGTTAGGAACTCTCTGCCAAGGATTGAAGAGTTATTCCAACTGTGCCTGGAGGAGATGGAGGCAGAAGAAGGGCAGGTAACAGAGTGCAGACATCTGGGCTGTGATTCAGCCCAGTCACTTATCCCCACCCTGTCTGTCCAGCTGTATTTCACAGGAAAATCGAGGTGGGGATCAGTCACTTCTCCCAGGTAAGAAGGGGCAGGACAAGAGCAAACAGCCTCAAGTTGCATCAAGGGAGGTTTAGGTTGGATATTAGGAAACATTTCTTCACCGAAAGGGTGGTCAGGCACTGACACAGGCTGCCCAGGGCAGTGGTGCAGCCACCATCCCTGGAGGTGTTCAAAAAACATGTGGATGTGGCCCTTGGGGACATGGGTTAGTGGTGAACGTGGTGGTGCTGGGTTGGTGGTTGGACTCGATCCTGGAGGCCTTTTCCAGCCTTAACAATGCAGTGATTCTGTGAAAGCTCTGGGAATTGGCACTGAGGGTTTGGGCAGAGGGGGAAGGCAGGAATTCTGGTGGTATAATTATCCCATTTCTGTGGTGTCACTGTCACCCAGGGCAGCACAGCCTTCCCAGTCGGAAGCGTCTGCTGTGCTCATCCCTACGGCACATCCAGGATTTTACAGTCTCTTCTAGCACCAACCACCCAGCCCTGCAAACACACCTCCTGTTGGCACAGGATCAGGTGGTTTAAATTTAAGGTTTGAAGAGAAATCTGCACTGCAGGAAGGCAGCGAGTTGGAGCCCAGACTTACGGAAGAACACCAGGAGGTTTCTAAATTAGGAAAGGATCATTAATTGCCTGCAAAGTGAAGGCAAGTTTTGGACCCCTCGTGCAATGGATAGAGCTGAGCTTGGTTTAGTGTGAGAGAAAGTTGAATTAATCCTTCCTCGTGACTAGGAGGTGCACTAGCAGTGAGAGCATCAGTTAATCAGAGTTAATCACTGTGAATGATAACGAGCAGTGGAGCCATTGATCAGGCCCTTCTGCTGTCAGACCAGGTGTGCACAGAGCCCTGAAACTGAGGTTCCACCTGCCCCTGGGACCAGGAACACACCTTCCCACCCACTGCTCTGGGCTCAAGCTGGGAAGGGACTCAGGAAGGTCACAGTGCTTTGCCAGCACCTAAATATTCACTACGGGGGCTCATGGTGCAAGTCAGGACTCTGGAGCCTGGGCTGGGAAGATGCCTGAGTGAACTATCAAAAATACCCCCAAAGCAGACAAAACCCCACCCTCCTGAGCTCATGCAAAAGGGTTTTCAGGCCAGAAGGAAGAAATCTGACCTTCCAGGTCTAAAACACCAAGTAAACCTCCATCTCAAAAGCTACTTGGGGCTCCAGTGCAGCAGTTCTGTTCCCCAAAAGCCCCCAAACCCCTCCTGCTCTCCTGGACACCACTGCAACTGCAAATCCAGCCCCCTGGCCCAGAGCAGCATGGTGAGACACATATTTTGTAAGGGAATGAAACCATTTCTCCTCCTCCTGCCCCTTGCTCCCCTTTTCAGATTAACTCCCAGAACACTTTTGTGCAGGGCACAACAGGATAAAGCATTTTTCTGTTTCTCAGATGGTGTTGGAGAGCACTTTCCTCAGCACAATTCCACCTTTCTGACCCAGCTTACCACTCTCCACCTCATCTACCCAGAAACATGTTGTTTTCCTGGCTGCTTCTCGATCAACTCCATCCCAGGAAGACCCACTCAGGCTCTCTCACCATCCCAGAGCCCCCCAGCTCCCTCCTATTGAAGGTGACAGTCTGTTCCTGTAGCTGCTACAGAGCAGGCTCTGGGAAGCCATTAATTTTCTCTCTGCTTAACTAACGTTAAATTACTCAACAGACCCACAGCCTCTGTGCTCATGGCAGGGAAGGACTGAACACCACATCCCAAGGGACTGTATTTCCTTACTTTAGGGAGGATTAATTTCAGTTTCAAAACAAACTCACTCAACTACAAGGCCAGGCAGGATTGCAGCTCCACACCACCCGCTGATGGTGCCAGCTCAGAGCTGATTGCTCCATCCCCCTCGGGTCTGGGGCTTCCACAACCACTGTACTTCCCACACCAAGAGGTTACAGTCACTCTGCAGAGCTGTGTTTCCTATAATCCACTTTAATATTTCAAACTACTACCCAGCCCTGCTAATATTCCAAGGCTGGGTTCTGGTTAAAGCCTTTGTTCCTATTTAGCTGCAAAACTCAGCTGAAGCCCTTTTGGAAAGTGTTTTTCATGAGAATTCAGTTGTAAAATACTTTTCCTATGGATATTTATTTTGTTCTGTGAATAGTAAGGACTGCCTGGCAAATTGACCATCTGCTGATGGATAACAACTGTTCCAAACAAAGCTTGTTCCCATCTTAGATAACTTTGGATTTTGAGAAATTTAGTACCTGAAGGGAACCTATAAAAAACATGGAGAGGGACTATTTACAAGGGCCTGCAGGTACAGGACAAGGGGGAATGGCTTCCCACAGCCACAGGGTAGGGTTGATGGGATATCGGGAAGGAATCCTTCCCTGTGAGGGTGGGGAGGCCCTGGCACAGGTTGCCCAGAGAAGCTGTGGCTGCCCCATCCCTGGAAGTGTCCAAGGCCAGGTTGGACAGGTCTTGGAGCAACCTGGGCTAGGGGAAGGTGTCCCTGCCCATGGCAGGGGGTGGAAGGAGATGAGCTTTAAGGTTCCTTCCAACTCCACACATTCTGGGATTTCACGATTCTAAATCAGAGAAAAACTTCACAAAATCGAACCAATATCCCAAACTCACAGCAACAACTACCTGATGTTAAGGACTGTGCAGTACAAATCCCTTTTAGTTACAACAGAAGAAACAAATATAACAACAAAATACACAAAAGAACAAAACCAAAAACTAAAAGATACATTCATCACCTCATCACCCTGCACCAGGGCTCACTGTATGGGATTTTAAATCAAAGCTGCTGTGCAAGGAAGCAATGGGCCAGGCCCCAGGAAAGACAGTCCCATCCCTGTCAGCCTTGTCTTCCTGCAGGTTCCTGGGCCAGGAAAGCAGCCTTGGCTGAAGGAAGCGAGGAACAAACCTGACCTGGCAGTGTCAGTGCTGTCCAACCAACAGATACATGCAGCCCTACAAACCTCAGTGTGGTTTTGCTCTCTGGACGCTCCACCATCACTCAGACCCAGGCTCTCCCAGCAAACAAGGTGCCCTGCAGGTGAGCTGTGGGCTCTCTCCAGTGATATTGAAGTCTAAAAATAAGATACTTTCTAGTTGAGCTTCTAAAACTTCAGTCACCCAGTAGAGCTCCCTTAGATTAGAATCACAGAATACTGTATCATAGAACCTCCTAAATTGGAGGGATCCATAAAGATCATCCAGTCCAGCTCCTGGCCCTGCACAGACACCCCAACAATCCCACCCTGTCCCTGAGAGGATCATCCAAACGCTCCTGGAGCTCTGGCAGCCTTGGGGCTGTGCCCACTGCCCTGGGGAGCCTGGTCAGTGCCCAACCACCCTCTGGGGGAAGAACCTTTCCCTGAGATCCAACCTGACCCTGCCCTGACACAGCTCCAGGCCATTCCCTGGGATCTTGTCACTGAAAAGAAGAAATTAAATATGCTAAATAACAGTTTATTGATGCCTTCACAGCAGGATGTTACAGACCTTCACGCCCAGATGTCATCAAGTTAAAGGACACGTAAAAGGGCTTTGTGCCACCTAGAGACCCACTGTGAATGAGCTGGCATGGAAAACATGCCAAGGGTTTGCTGTTCTACAAAGGAAAAACAGTTTTGTGTTTTGTGTTTGTTTTTTTTTTGTGCCATCAGCCATTTTACCCACACAAATCCACAGAGCTGCAGATTTATTTCTTGGGAAGTGCTTTCCAGGAGCAGAGATTATTCTCTATCAGCTTTCTTAAGGGCTTTTATTAAGGGACAAGGGAGGAGAAGGAGAAGGGAATTAGATCCTCAGCTTGAATAAAGGCAGGTTGTTATTAAAGATTTCCATGGCCCCAGATCAGATAAACACTGGCTTGTCCCAGAATCAGGAGCTTAGCAAGGGGTCTCCAGCGGAAACTTCCGGGGGTTTGATCAGCGCCGTGACAAAGCAAATCCTAAATGCTCCCTCACAACAATGCCTGGCGCCTCTACAAATGCTGCTGAAGCACACAGGCGAACTGAAGCTTTATCCCGAGGCTGTTTGAGTTTCCAAGGTTTGGTATCAATCGAGTCTTGAAGAAAAACGTCATTCAGGCATCGCTGCTCTGATTAAGGACTCCCTCCTGCCTGCCTACCCTGGGTGAGCACGGTGCTTCCACTGAACACCCTCCTGCTCTCCTTTTCACCTCCACTTCTCCTGCAGTCAAGGAACACTTATTTTAACGGCCCATGAGAACAAATACAGAAAAATCCAGAAGCACAGCCCCTCCTGACCTATTCCACAGCGCCAGATCAAGCTCAAGTAATGACGCACAATATTCCCGCTGCCTGAGGGGAGCATTTTGAAAAGAGGGCACATTGCTGAGCTCACTTTGTAAGGCAGATAACCCTGGGGAAGGCTCCAGCCACTTCAGGAGAGCTCTGGTTAAAATACACATACAAAGATAGCAGAACTCCAGCTGGAGATGGATGATGGGTTCTGAATATATTTAAACCCCAGGGGCAAACTTAGAGAATTAAAAGAAAGATGCAGAAAAAACTCTTTCTATTTTTCAGCATGCCAAAGGTTGTCTCACAGTTCAGCCCCCACAGCTCCCAAGCAATTTCTCAGCACAATTTCCATCAGCTCCAGCAGGTCTAAATTTCAAGTTAGAATTCTAAAAACTCTCTCAGCTCGGGAGAGGCAAAGCTAATCTAGGAAATGTGATCCCAGCTCTGCAGCGACGGTAGAACATCTCTGTGATCTGTTCACAGGCTCTGAGCTCTCGCTGCTGCCTCGACGCTGCTTTGCAGTGCCAGGAATCGTGAGCTGGTTCCCTGTCCTACTTTCCAGAACTGAAGGCAGGGATGAAAATAGAAAGAATCAATTTCCTTTCGCTCCTGCAAGGCTGGAAAGCTTCGGGTGGCACCAGGAGCGACACGGAGGCTGTCGGAGAGCAAATGCTGGGGCTGGCAGGGTGCCCTGATGGCTGTGCTGGACAGCTCTGGGCACCAGGGCTGAGAAAACAAAGGAGAAGTTTGGCACCATGGACCATTTCCATTGGGAATGTCCAGGATGCCATGGCCAGAGCGAATCTAGGTTGAGATGCTTTCCCTGAGAAACCAGACGATGCAGATTTGACTTGTGCAGACTGAGCAGGATCTAGAAGTCAACATCTGTCATTTCTGGGCACACACTCTGGAATTTAGGCTGTTATTTATAACTGAGATCAGACTCCCCATCCTCACCCATCTGTTTCAGCCCTCAGAATAACCTGAGCTACAGCGGGTCCCATGGAAGATCCCAGCAGAGCAGCATTCTGTCTCTCCCAGGACCAAAGCAGCTGGTCAGGAGGGAAGACAAAACAGAGGCCAAGCATGTGGAGCTTCCCCAAGGATCAGCCCTGCCATTTTTCCAGATTGTCCATCACAGCTCAAGGAACTGGAATCACTGCCTGGACTAACAGAGCACGATTTCCCTCATTTCACACTGTTGTTATTGGCAAGGACCACCCACATCCTACAATTTTCTTACCCATCAGGTAATAGTTTCTTACAATGCATTCCAGGGTTAGAACCCTTTCTGGATCCCCTACAAACACAGCATGGCTGGGGAAAAGGCTGCAGGATGAAGTCCATCCACTAATTCCTAGAATTAAAGGGGTTTCTCACCCTTGACAAGAAATAGTAAAGCTCAAGGGTAACTGAAAAGGGAAGTCAAGCTCAGGAACTGCCCAGTTCTTGGCTGTTAGCTTACACACTATTTAGGCTCTATGGGATCTGCCAAGAGGATCACAAAAACCCCAGTTATCCCTGGTGTGGCATTCCTCTAAGAGGGACTCAGGGGACAAGCACCAGTGTTTGACCATTATCCACCAAGTGATACTCATGTCTTACCCTCCCCAGGCAGTGGAGGACCAGGGGTTTGATAGAGGCAGAGTTGAGTTTTCTCCTCCCTAAAAGGTGGGTTTCTGCTTTGCAGAGGACCAGGAAGGAAATCCTCCACCACAGTGCTGAATCACCAGCCAACTCCTGCTACCTAGTCAATTATTTCAGAACTATTGCACCTGCTATCCCTTCATTACTTTATTACTTCTGGTTGAATGGGGAAAACAACATCATAAACCCATGTATAAATCACTCCACCAGAATAACAGCTGAGAAAATAGGATAGAGAGAATTCATCTGGCCCATCCCTCTGCTCTGCACTAAGCATCACTTCAACGATGATTTTAAAGGAGGTTATAAAAACAAGTAACAGTCTTTTAGTCTTTCTAGGGAGCAGAATCAGCTTTTTCTCACCACCCAACTGCTGCCCTTTCAGTTCAGTCCCAGCTGCTCCGTTCCAGTATCATAAGCAGCTTCTGCCCTTTCTAGCAGAAGACAACTTCACCCATCTGAAAATAGCTACCACATCTTCCCCTAACCTTCCACAGGCTTTTTGTCTTTATAGGGCAGTATTTCTACTCAGCGCTCCGCTGCCTTTTTGTCCTCCAGTCTTTTCCTTTGCTCTGCCTCTGCCTTCAAAGGTGCTGCCACGGGCCGGAGCTGAAGCTTTTCCAGCATCAGGGAAAACATCAGGATTTCTTCACTTCAAAAAGCTTTTTTTTTAACATAGTTTATTTTTTTTCCAACTGCCTGACACTGTCCTGGCATGGGCAGCTTTTGATTCTCCAAAGCCTGGATTCTTTTTCTCAGGAACAGCTACCCAGCCCCTGTCCTCTGGATGCAATTCATGAGTTTGCAGCTCAAACACTTCTCTCCAATAAAATCCTTTAAAGTTTACTTTGTATTTTCTACTTATCTCCAAACTTCCTAACCTATTGTGGAATGAGATGAGATTTAGGGTCCCTTCCACCACAAGCTCTTAAGAGAGTCTGAAGACATTAACTGCATAAATCACCTACATAAAGTCTATCTTAGGCTCCTCTTTCTATTTCTAGTGCTGGTTCTAAAATAACCCCACAGAAAAAAAAAAAATCTAAGTTCTCACTTTTTTTACACCAGTTTAACATCTATTTAGAAGTTGGAGACCTCAAACAGCAGCACGAACGTGTTTTTCTAACAACCTTTTTTGCAACACATTTCCTTAAAATATCTATTTTAGCATTTCTGTTTCATTGCAACTAATTAGCCACACTATATGCAAGTCTAGAGAAAACTAATTCCATACTGAAAAAGGTCAGGAATTTGAGGCTGTATTCTTTAGACATGGGAAGACATTTGGATTCTCTTACAAATAAATGTTTTGATTTGTACTATAAATGTAACACTCGAGCTCAACTTGAACTGCAAAGCAAAGAGATTCACAGCTCCACAGAGATCACTCTTCAGGGGAAAACAACTCTGCCAGCTGGCAGAATGGGAAGGGGGAAGAGAGAGAAAAGAGACACTGAAATAAATCCTTGCCCCAGATAAAAAGGCAGAATTAAAGCCCAGCCTTCGTGCAGAGCATCCTTCAAGGCACGGCTCAATGTTTGGGCCAGGTTGGACAGGGCTCTGAGCAACCTGGGCTAGTGGAAGGTGCCCCTGCCCATGGCAGGGGGTGGAATGAGATGAGGTTTAAGGTCCCTTCCAACCCAAACCACAATCCTGGTAATTTACAGTCTCGGTGTTTATTCGTAACACTTAAATCACCCACTGTGCAAGCAGGAAGGTGGTTTTAAATTCTCCCTGGCTCATTTCAGCCCTTCTTGATCAGTGACAAGGAGAGTTGAAAGGGTCATCCCCGAGAGGAGGTCACACTGCCCTACCCAGTCTGGGGGCAGTTCTGTGCAGAGGTGACACCCTGCTCCCAGTTCACCAACTGGGCAGGAAATCTCTTACATTAAATAGAGAGGAATGGACTCAGAGGACTATTCAAGTGAACTCCAGGGACCAGAACTGCCTTAACAACCTCCGAGAGAAGTTCAGAAACACTGAAGCAAAAATAATGATACAGAGAAACCGGGAAGACTATTTTTCACTGACATAACTCCTGAACACTTGATGAAACTCAAAATGATGAAATTATCCTGGCAAAAATACAGACAAACGCCCACACTTTTGGTAACCTGAAAATGCATGAACACAGGCTTTACATTATACAGTTAAAAATAATTTAGAAAGTTATTATAGGTCCTAGGAAAGGAAAAGAATGCAAGTATTTTAATTAGGTTTGTTATTTTTGTAGGATGGTGGGGGTTTTTTATGAAATCTAGTAAAAAAGTCTATGTCTTAAAGACAGCAGAAAGAAAAATCAGAAATAATTTGAAGTAACAGCATTAAAGAATTGCCTCTCAGGCCAGTGCAATGATTTAGTGCTTAGTTTAATGTCCCTGATGCACTTAGGGACCAAAGAATTAAATTTCAAGTCCGTCAGTCTCCAGATTTGCAGGGGAGAGGTATAATGTCAAATGAATTAAAGAAGATGGATGAGTTGATGGATTCAAAGGGAGCAATCACAGTCTTTAGGACACAGACAGCTCTGGCAGTTGCAGAATTAGGATTGACAGCCTAAAATGGCAGGAAGAGGAAAACCAACCCCCAAATATCAAAGCTCTGGAAATAAAGGTACACAGAAACAAGTGCTGACTTGGAACCTCAGTGGGGAGGATGAATGAGCAACAACAATTTAAAGTGATTTTAGAAGTCAAACTTCCATTTCCTACCAGCAGCACTAAGTGATTTCCACTTTGCTAAATATGCACATCCTGCATTTAAGCAGAACTTCTTCCAGATACCCAAGCCAGCCCTGCAATAAAACCTGCTCCAATTGATTTGGAGACAGAGGAGGAAGAGCTGGTGGGAGTCTGGGCTGGATCCGCTCAGGCAGCCGAGGAGAACGCAGTGTTTTCTCAGCATGCATCAGTCAACCAGCAAACCCAGAGGACTCGGTTCTAAGGCGGGGGTTGAGCCTCTCAGACATCTTTGAGACAGACAGAGCAACCCTTTTAATTCTCTTACCTGTGGGAATTTGCGTTTGATGGATATCAGGGCTCCCTCCGGGAGCTTGGCCAGCTCGGAATCCCTGACGGCGTGCACTGTGGTGGCTCTGGGCTGGTGGGTCAGTGCCTCCACCTGCAAGGGCAGAGACAAAGCTTTAACAACATAAACAACAACTCACAGCAGGCCACAGAAATCAAGTGTCAGGGTGAAGAGACTGAACCATCCCCAAGAGCTGTTTGCTCTGCTCGCACACGAGCGGAGCAGAGCCCTGTTTGCCCCACTGGGGGGTCAGGGAGGCACCACGGCCTGCTACGGGTAAATTCACCCCAAATCTCTCAGGCAAACCCTCTGCCATGGGACAGCTGCAGTTCTTCACAGAACCAGAACCCCCAGTCCCAGAGAGATGTTGTTATAAGGGAAAGTTTAGTTTGAGCTCTGGCAGCCCTCCCACACGGAGCGTCTCCAGAGGGAGCGAACGAGCTGCTTTTAACACGTGCCAGAAAAGCCACGAGAGGCACAGAGTGAGCTCAGCACCACAACAAGGCTGAGAGCTCTTCATCCGCCAGTTTGGATGGTCATAAAGCCGTCTCAGAGCCAGGAACACCCCACTTCTCTGCTGCTCACTCTTGCCTCAGTACCACCCTGAAATACTTCTGTTTTCCCCACGGAAGCTGAATTCCAACAACCTCGAAATAATCAAGGCTTCCTAAAAATTAAAGAAAGGGATGAGACCAGACTGGACAGGGCTTGGAGCAGCCTGGGCCAGTGGAAGGTGTCCTTGCCACAGGTTGGAATGAGATGAGATTCAAGGTCCCTTCCAACCTAAACCAGTCTGGAATTCTAGCGGCAAATCAGCACATTTTGGCCAAAAATGAGTGTTGCTTTTCCATTGGTTTTTATTTTTTTACACACACATCTGCACCTGTGACGTGTAAACAGGGATCCCAGAATGGTTCACCATTGGAGACCATCCAGTCCCACCTCCCTGCTCAAGCAGGGTCTCCTGGAACAGTCACAGACTGTGTCCAGAAAGCTTTTGTGTATCTCCAGGGAAGGAAAACCTGTGCCAGGGTGCCACTGCTACCTGCCCAGTGCCCAATTGTTTCACCTAGAAACATTTATTTTATAGAGAGCAGAAGTTTGAATAAGATGGTGACACAATGAGAATTAATAATGAGATATTCTCCTTTACGGGAAAAGCTTGGGTTCAAAAAGCAAAATGCAGCTGCTCCCCAAATCCCCACCTGCCCCATCCCAGAGCCCCAGACCTGCCACCAACTCTTGTGTTGGTTGGAAATGCAGAAATCCAATTCCCTGGGGAAATATTTTCCCATGGCTAATGAGTTTTCCTGCCAGGAGAGATGGAGTCACTGGGAGCTCAGGCCTGAGCTGCAACATTTAATTGCTTAGGAGCAGCCTGGTGCTCTGTTTTGGGAGTTCTGGCAGCAGGCAGTGTTTATTGGGCTTAAAATCCATAGATCAGCCATTTCAAAAGATAAATGGTTGTCACTGTAGTAGCTGTAATTACTAAGGTTAAAACACAAACAGAAAAATCCCTCCCTAACTACAGTTCACAGACACTTCGAATCCAAGTCAACATGACTTTGCATTTTTAATTTTCCAGTAGAAAAAGAAACAAATAATTTAACAGCTTAAAGCTGTTTGGGTTGTTTAGGGGTTGGTGGTTTTATTTCTTTGATTGATTTTGGGGTTTTTTTTGGTTTTGTTGGTTTTTTTCCAGAATTTCTTCCAAAGCTTATGTTGGCAGCAAATTCCAAAACAAGCAATTAATTCCTTACAGAACTAAGGGCAAAGACACACAAAATGAAAACTGTGCATAATAACAATAAAATAATATAATAATATAATAGTAATATAATAATGTAACAAGACCCTGTGGAAGAGCTGAGCTGGGCAGGTGCCCAGGTGTTCACTGCTGTTCCCAGTACAAAACTAATTTCAAACACACAACCCTGTGACCCCACTTTTTCCACTCCAAGTGCCTTTTTGGAAGGCTCCATGAGCTCAAAATGGACAATCCAGCCAACCAGAACATCTAGAGCTCAAAAACTTGCCATTAGTCCAGAAAGCTGAGATGAACCTGCCAACATTAACTCGAATTTCACCAGCACCAACTGCTCTGCACGGAAAACTGCACATTTAAAGCACCTCCTTTTTTGCAAGCCCCAGCTTTTGTTTTTGGCTCAGGGGCCAGGGACGTTTTGTTATGTCATCACATTTTAAACTAATTATATAGAAGAGGGAAAAAAAAAATCATCTTTGTACAGACATTTATGGAGAAACAAACCCCCTTCGGGTTCCCCAAAGGGTCGTATAAGATCTTCTGTTTCATCTCTCTCCCCTATTACCAGGTTTTTATCACATTTTTTTGGCTCTGTAATTTACCTTCCTGCTCCTGAAAGCAGGTTAAGAGTTTCAGCTGTTAAAATAAAACCTTTCCTCCCAGCCAGGCACCACCTGACTGAGTTTAATTTGTACCAAGGAGAAAAACACTCAAAGTGTCCGACACCCTTGGCCACAATTTCTGTGATATATGAGTGCATAAAATTAACTGTGCTCCAAGGGGCTCCCAGGCCTTTCAGAAAAGATGAAATTTGTAAATTTGGAGAAGAGGGAATTAAAGTTTAACCTTAAACACAGCCTGAGGGAAGGGTTTTTATCCTCCAAACTGTAACTTTGTCTTTTCGACAGAGCAGAGGCCACACAAAGACCTTTTCCAAACCTCCTTCCCATGGAGCCACTCACATCTCCAGAGCAAGTGGCATGTGCAGCACCACCAGTGCTCTGGACCCCTGCAATTGCTGGGAATTTGCTGGATGCAGTTCCCAAGTAACTGCAGAAAGTAGATCTTGTACTATTGTTATACAGAGGTACTATGTAAGTCTTTGATATTTTTATTTAAATACACCCTAGTATTCCAGTGTGGAAAATATCTGCGTCCCAGGCACTGTACACTAAGAAATTCAAACTGTGCTTTCCTCTTTATTGTTATCATCTCTGAATTTATTAATTATCCCAATTATCTATTTAATAATTATCCCAGAGAGCTTGTGGCTCCCTGGAAGTGTCCAAGGCCAGGTTGGATGAGGCTTGGAGCAACCTGGGCTACTGAAAGGTGTCCCTGCCCGTGGCAGGGGGTGGAATGGGATGAGCTTTAAGGTCCCTTCCAACCCAAACCACTCCAGGATTCCATGATTAATAAAATACTTCCTCTTCACTGGAAATCCAAGGGCTCTCGTGCCATTTCGACCATCTGTAGGATTATTCTCAACCCTCACTACATTCTCCCCTCTTCACACCCTGTGGTTTAGAGCATTCTTCGCACCAGTTTTACATTTCCTGCACATAGGAATTTGCCAAATCCAACTGGTGTTTGACTATTCTCACCTTTTCGGGAGATCAAAACCATTTTAACATCGACTCGTAGTTCTCCCTCTGAAAATGATACTTTCCTACCTTGTGTTTATTCTTAATATCTCATTTGAGATGTCAACTATTCAGAGACTTTTATTTTTGCTTAAAAAAAAAAAAGAAGTTTCACGCAACACGACTATTTGAAATCATTTCAGTCTTAAGCCACATTCAAATCCTTGGGCTCCCTCTGCCCAGTGAACCTTTTGAGCAAGTTTTCTTGTTTTCCCAGGTTTCTGGCTTGAACTTTAATAGGAATAAAATCCACTTGTGATCAGAAGATCAACCTCATAAGATTATTTCCTTGATCATAAAAAGAGCCGTTTAACATTCTGATCACCCACCACAGCTGCAGCAAACACCACAAAACCACCTCCACAACAACACTAATAAACAAATGTCTCAAGAAATAGCATTATTATCTTCCAGATCTTATTTAACCTGACTGGGGAGAGCATTCATTTATATATTTGGTTTCATAATCACCCAAGGCTCTCTTTTGAGCTCCTTCCCAGACTTCCATTAGCATCACTCATCCCCGCCAGCCTGAACACAGCCACAACATTTGCTCCAGTGCAAAGGAGAGCCAGTGACTCTCTCCCACTTCTCCTCAAACTCCAGCCAACAGGATCATTTTTGCTCCAGGCAGTTGTACATCTCTGTTCTTCTCATTTAACATCCATTCCCCCTCCTTAGTTACAAGCCTTAAACACATTCCACCTCACTGCCCATTCCTGGGCTTCTCTTCCCCGTTGTTCCTCCTCTCTCCCCCACACAGTGCTCCAGTTTTCCTGGAGCTCACTGAGTGCTGAGCCCACCACTGCTTCTGCTCCACCTGCACTGGCTGTTCTCCCCTTGCCCCCTTGTCGCCTAGTGCTGTTTTGTTCTCTCTCATGCCATAAAACTCACCAAACCTACATGACAGTGCTGTTTCCACTTGGAAATCCATCTCTCCTAAATCCTGCTGTGCTTTATTTCAGCAGCCCCACAAAAATGCTCCATGTTCCATTCACTGCTCGTTGTCTCCAAGGTCAACCCTTTGGCTCCACGTTCACAGAAGCAGCAAGGCCCCTCTCTGCCTCCATCCCACCCTCAGGAATCTGTCATCCATCATTGCCCTGGCTCCCATTCCCTCCAATTTGAGGGAACTGCATAGGAAGCAATGTCGCAAATGCTGGAATAATTCGAGTCAGGGAGCACAGAACAATTTTGAGAGTTAAATATTTGTGGTTCTCGTAACTGATCATGATATGACCATCAGTGATGGGTCCTCCTGCGCTGTTGGGTTCTGTTGATCCTAACACTTAAAAAACAAGTAAAAACACCCCAATCCTCCCCCAAAAACCTCTATAAATAGACATCTGCTGTTTGCACTGTTTCAATTAATTCTGACAGGTTGGGGTTTTGAGCAACCTGGGCTAATGGAAGGTGTCCCTGCCCACGGCAGGGGGTGGAACTGGATGACTTTAAGATCCCTTCCAACCCAAACCAGTCTGTGATTCCATGATTCTCACACCTTCTCTTAGTTCAGTATTAAATAGTGACAAAACCAGGTTTGCTGCCTCCATCCTGTACAAGGCACATGATTCACAATCCTGGCTTACAAGTTCTTCCCAAAGAAAAAGTGTTACTGTAAATCTTCTAAAGGGAGGGGAAAAGCAATTTATATTCTCACGACCTCCTTTGACTTCATTTCCAACACTCATTCCTGACAGTTCTTCACAGCTTTCCAAGTTACAGTTGGAAAGTAAAAACCAGCAAGTGGCATGTTCTGCGAGTTGGTCTAATTACTCAAAATTCCTTCCTGAGCTACATTCAACAAACACTTCGAATATTTGCTTTTGTGTGCACAGCCTCAGTGAAACGGGTACAGCTCTTCCCCACTCAGCCTCCAGCATCTCTGAGACCTCATGGAGGACTCAACCAGATCTGCTGGCAAGAAAATGTTGCTTCTCAGTGCAAATTCAGCCTCACTTTAACAAACTGCTGGGTGACTTTTTTAACAGTAAAATGCAAACTATTTCCAAATAGTTTCCTGTGCAGATTATCCCTTTCCAAGTGAGTTTTCAGTCACGTCCAGTGCACAAGGAGACACGTCCAGTCTGAATGAGCAGCACAAGTCAACAGGGCCACGTTTGCAGTCACAGGTCTGTTCTCCCTGACCTCAGCCAGGGGCACATTTACACCCAGGGCTCTTTCTGTGCATCCCCATCCATTCTGCAACACACTGCCTTCAGTCTCTCTTCATTATGGCTGCTATTCCAACCAAGGATCTGTCATCCTCTAACACATCAGTATTTCCTCCTCTCATATCAATTTTTCCTTGCTGCCAGTTCACAAAAAGCAGCAATTTTTCCTCACCAGAGTAACCCTCATTTTGGCCCTTGTGCTGACACCAGTGAAAGCATCAGTGACAACTCAGGAAGAAGGTAGAACTCCAAGGATTATTAAATTATTTAGCTTAAACTCTTCACTTTCCAAATCCTCCTTCATGACAGCCACAGTCACTGGCTGGTAATTAGCCTGACACTTGTGTTTTCTTCTCTTCAGCACAAGCTCAGCTTCCAGCAGCAGCATCTATAGAGAGAGCATGGAACTGTCCTATGCAGGGGCAGCACTTGGGGCAGACCCTCCCCAGCACGACTGGGTGTCTCTGGGGGTGCACAGACACCTGCCCACCTCTGAAAAGACAAGTGGGCTCAGAGGCCCATCTGCCAAAACTGCCTCCTCACACAACACCCAGCCTGGAAGGACCAGCCCAGCGGGACACACAGGGGTGACGGGACGTGCAGATGCACCAGTGGAGGGATAAGAAGAAGAAACATCAACACTGACATCTGCTGATGGTTCAGGAGGCACGAGAGAAGGGGCAGGTGACACGTCAGCTGCACAGGTAACACACCTGTACCTCCAGGGCCAACACCTGCACTGGAGGAGCACAGACACAACACAGCCACGCACTGTCACAGCAGAGGGTTTGCCAGACAAGGGCAGGAGCTGCTGCTGCAGCTGAAGACAGTGATGTAACACCGTCAATGTTACCTGAAGGGCAACCGAACACGAAGTGCAACACTGTTTTTTCCAGGTTTAAACAAGCTGCCCTCAGACCCCCCTTCAGCCCACTTGCACCCGGAGCAGCACGGGACACCCCTCTCAGTGGTGTTTCCTCCAGCCATGGCCACGAGCAAGGACCCGAAACACCAATCTGTTTGTAGCAGAAAAGGACAAAGGAGGAGACACTGCTGGAAGCAATGAATGAGTGGGAAGAACAACCAGACAAGCTGCAAATCGATGCTATTTGTGGGAGCAGTGCCAGCGGATGAACTCAGCACACCATGTACTCTTCAAAGTTGTTCTAACAACCACCTCCTGCAATCCTTCCTGTGCCAAGTTAACCCCGTGACTGAGGACATCCAGCCCTTCTGCTGTGTGCAAAGAAGAATCCAAACCTCCCTCTCACTTTTTCATAGATGTATATATTAAAAAAAACCATGAAAGACCTACAGACACACACTCGCACATGTAAGTCGTACTTTGTGTATCTATATGTGGTTCTGTGCAAGTGTTACCTAAAATATATGTAAAATTAAATAAGGCTGAGCTTGCTACCCTTTGTAATTAAGGCAGATGGAGGCTGGATACAGGTACTCCCAAAAGGACTGAGCCTGCACTTTGTAGCAGTGCAGTGACCGTCCTGTTGCAGAAGTGAACGTCATTAAGGGACAGAGAAGAGAAAGATTAAAGCAGGGAAGGGAACTGATAACAGTCTGACCTCCTGCATTTAGGTTTCACTCCTTATATTTCTAGATGGCTGTAGAAAAGAGGGAAGTTTCATGCATGTTTTGCTCCCCTCATCCAACATTAGAATTAAAACATCACCAAAAGCCACGTCAAAAGTCATCTGAGGTACACACGCACCAAAGCCATCACATTTATCCATGTGGTTTGAAGAGGATCTGGAAGTGCAATGCCATGGACAGGCAGGCACAGCCTGCTCCTGTGAGGGGGAATTACACCTGAATTTCCACAATGCCAGAAGACATGGCACGATGACCTGCTGGAATACTTTCCAAGAAGAGATCGATCTGATTGCTTTTCACTCAGCTGCACACAAGAACAACAAACCTGGATGGAATTTTATCAAGACCCTTCCCCACCCTCCACTGCTGACTCTTCCCCCAGAAACCCTCTCTTGTTGCCTCCACTGGACTCTGCTCCCACCACTCACAGAATCATTAAGAGGAAAAGACCTCTGAGATCATCGAGTCCCCCCTGTGCCCGATGCCTGCCTTGTCCCCCAGTGCCACATCCAGTCCTTCCTTGGACACCTCAAGGGGTGGGGACTCCAAACCTCCCTGGGCAGCCCCTGCCAATGATAAACAACCCTTTCCATGAAGAAATTCCTCCTGATGTCCAATCTAAATCTCCCCTGGTGCAACTTGAGGCCATTCCCTCTCCTCCTGTCCCTTGTTCCCTGGGAGCAGAGCCTGATCCCCCCGGCTCCCCCCTCCTGTCAGGGAGTTGCAGAGCCACAAGGTCCCCCCTGAGCCTCCTTTTCTCCAGGCTGAGCCCCCCCAGCTCCCTCAGCTGCTCCTGCTGCTCCAGAGCCTTTCCCAGCTCCGTTCCCCTCTCTGGACTCACTGCACTCCAGGCATTCTGATGAGGATGACAAGGATCACACTTCTCCCTCTCTGGCTTTTATTTATTAATGCTTGCAGAAAAAAAAAAAAACCCCACACAATCCCTACCGGGGGGGGGGGGGGGGGGGGGANAAAGAATAAATCTCTTTTGCTATCAGCTGCCTTGTGCCTTTACCAAGGTCAAAGAGGAAGCACTACTACACTATTAACCCTTGCTGTTCCCCAGCCAGCCTAGTTCCATGCAGCATTCCTCAAAATGGGAGGAAGAAAGGAGCAGGAGGCAAGGGAAGTAAAAAACTGTCCCTGTGGGGCATCAGGTGTATCAAGAATTAGTTGCTATCTGGACACCAGCACATATTATCACAAGGGAGTTCGGCTGGAAGCAGGAGGGAGACACAAAATATCTTAAGGAATGACAGTCCAATGCATGAAATCACCTGTCTGAAACCCAGCAGGTCACAATTTCTATCACTATCTGTCATCAAAGTTCCTAATACTGTCTACAAAGAATGTGGCCAAGGAGATAAAGAACTCTGCAGTGCTTTCTGAGGCAGCTACAAAGCCAAATGACTTACCCACACGACATGAACGCCAGATAATTTAATGCCAGATCCTGTCAAAGCTGTGCTGTGGTTTTCCCAGCCAGAGATGAGAACAACTGAACTGTACCACAACAATTTGGAGTTATGAGCAGTCTCCTATTTTCATCAGCTATTTAGAACTTGAGGCAAATAAAGATAAAAGAGAAATTTTTGTGGATGAGAGAATAAATTATTGTAAAAAATCTGAAAAATAGACAGAACTCAGTAACTTCACTCAGTGAAGATGCTTGTAGGAAACCAAGGTCCATTTGGATGGCTCAGCTCAGTGGTTTAAATTCAGCCAAAAACTCTCTCACAATGGGGTTGGAAATCAGGACACTGAGCTTCTCATCTCAGTCTTACACTAATTCAGCTGTGCAAATGTGAAATCCTTCCTCTGGGCCTCCCCTGCCTCCCTTTGGGGCTGTTTGTGGTTTGGGTTGGGTTTTGGTTGATCAGGAGTTTCACTGGATGGTTTGGATTTTTTTGCCTTTGTTTTTGTTGGTAGTTCTAGCCACAATTTCACACCTAAGATGCCGCTAGGAAAATAATTTTGAGTAATGTATTACCAAGATAGAAGGTGAAAGATGAAAAAGAACCCTCTCGTTCTGGGGCCATGTCTTCCAGCTCTGTTCCTGAACCTCATCCGCCTCCAATTCCCAGAGCTCTGGGCTGTGCACAGTGAGCCTCAGGTGACACCAACCTGAATTCACCTGAAATAGTTTTGCAATAACTTACAGCTTTAGCAAATGGCTTGACTAAGTTACAAAAATGCAAGTAATTGGCAAAAAAAGATCAAAAAAGGCAAAGCAAACCAACCTTAATGTGGAGGGTGCAGTGACATTCAGCTTTGGAGCTGCCTGATAACATTAATACTGATAAAGAACAAAAGCCTGACAAGTGTAATCCTGATACTTTCCTTTGTGTGATTCCTTTGAGGATTACTCAGCAATTAAAGATTTCTAACAGTGCTACATTTCAAAAGGACAGTGTTCCAATCCCCTAAGGAAATCATCATAAGCCATTTACAGATTCTTCTTGGGTTTCAACTTTTTAAAGAGAAAAAAAAGCTGTGGACATTTAGCTGTCTTAATTGGATGAACAGCTTAACATCTGAAAATATTTTAAATATCTGTTATTTCTAAAATGTTAAGCATGATTTCCTCTTCAGCAGGACCAATGTGAGCTGCACTGGCAGCTGAGGGCTCCTTTTCTGCAACTTATCACTCGTGCTGCCCTGTGCTACAAGAAAGTGTCAGTGAACAAAGGCCTTTCTGCACTTATTTTGCTACTTCATTACCAAAAGCGATGGGTATAGTTCTACTAATAAGAGGGACATTGTGGTTTATTAAAGAGAAACAGCAAGTATCCTGAATTAATCAAAGCATCACTGCAACTTCCCCCCTCAGTGGGTATTTTTGAAAGCTGCCTGGTTTCTGGTCAGACGCTGCAGACAGGGAGGTGGTTACCAGCAAGCCCAGGTCTATACAACCCAAGAGCCCAGCTTTGAAAATGCCCTGAGTTAACAGCTCTTGCTGAGGCCCCTGAGAACTGCCTGGCATTCAGTCATCCCACCAACACACCACAGCCTTTCCCTAGAACTCGATTTAGGCAAAGCGCTGACTTGCATAAAAAGCTCATAAAAAGGTTCTATCACCTGCAGGTATCTGAAGGGTGAACTGTACAAATAACTCCAATTCAGCAGGAGATTATTCTGGGAGATGGCTCTGTCGGGTTTGCTCCCTTCTCCTCACCCACTACTGTCCTTCCAACAGGGCTAAAAGCAAAACAACGCCCACCTCAACAGAGGCTTGGAGTTGTGACCCCGTGTTGTAACAACCTACAAACCACTGGATAACTGCCCCAGTCTCAGCAGCAGTGTCAAGGGCAACACTGAATGTCAGAGCCTGGGCCAGTTCACCTGCTATCAACAGGAATAAAAAAAATAAATGAATGAAAAGGGACCCTCCTCCTCCTCAGACAACAAATGAGATCAAGAGAACAAGAGTGAAAAATGCAATTTCCAGCAGTTAACTCAGATGAGAAATAAAGCAGCAACATCAAGAAAAGAAAGGAGCGACTAAGAGAAGCATTTTAAACAAGTAACTTGGTGAAGAGAAGCCCTTTCACTTTATCAACACACAGTGGGCTTCTCTGATCTCCTCTGGGGTCACCTGGGCACAGTAGAAGTGACACTAGAAGAGTGACCCTTTTAGCTCCCAGAATGGTTTCATAAAATTCACTTTTCCACATTTTTCCGCAAGTGCATCTGTAGCAATGACACCACCAAATGAAAAGATTCACCCCAAAAGGGGGCTAATCATAGTCTCTAGAAAGCAGGACTTCTGTCAACTGTATTTAAGCAGGGAGAGAATTGTTTAACAGATTCATCACTGTCGTTTAAAAACTACTTGGAAGTTTTTCAATCAAGTTTTTGCTTGATTGGGTCAGACACAGTGATTGGAGTCAACCATCAATAGGGCCATTTGTCCAAAAAGGCTCCCAGGGAGTCAGGATCCTCTTCCCCTACATAACTGTTCTCATCCTCATCAGCTCTCCCAGGAACTATACAAGGAATGCAAACTTCAGTTTCTCATCTGTTCCTCTCCTCCTGAATCAACAGACCTCAGGAACAGATGCCATTGAGTCAGTACAAGGAACAAAACCAGTCGAGCCCCAAGTTTAGCCCTGGGAGCTCAGGCACATGCTGGAAAATTACCATCTCGTCTGAAACCCTTCATCTCTCAGGGCTTTGCTTCCAAAAGAAATGGCAGAGCCTCATCTCTTATGCAAATGACACGTGGCATTTTAAACATTCTGACATGAAGGCAGGAAACAAAAATACATCCACTACAAGACTCTGGTATGTTGTCAGTGCCCACAATTATGGATGACATGGGAAGGTCTTGCAGGGGAATTCAGGGAGGAAACAAGCCAAAGTTGACCAAAGTACCAATTACCAACACCAACTGGTGATTTCATTCCCTGCAAGCACCTAGAAACCTCCAATTATGTTACTCTCAGGGAGAAAAAAAAAAAAA
>VZRE01007929.1:29703-48105 GCA_013396775.1 Cephalopterus ornatus
AAAAAAAAGAAAAAAACCAGCCCTACAGCAGGTTTTTAAAGGTTTATAGCAGATTCTGCAGAAGGGGATAAACAAATCTTTTTAAAATGAAAAATACCATTTTCCTAATGCCCTCTGCAAAGGATGGCTGCATTAATCCTGGCAATCTCCACACATCCTCCCCCATGTTTTCCAAAGGCAGCCAGAGCATTGAGACTCGTTCAACAAATGGCACCATGAGTCAGTGGGGCTGGAGCTGTGGGTAGGAAGGAGATGACGCCGTCCACGGAGGCACAAAAGTCTTCAATGTGATTCATGTCACAACATGGATCCAAACAAGTGACTTATGGTTTAGACACAAACTAAAAGGGTATTTCTGTGTCCATGCCGAGGGACTCACTGGCAAACACAGCATGTTCCAACTGCAAACACATCCCAGTCCAGCCACCAAATCCACCTCCTCCTTCCTCAGCAGACAAACAGTTGGGCCAGCATGGAATTTATGCCAAATCCGGCAGCAGTCCTTGTACAGGGAGGTACAGTTCAGACCATATCATGGAATCACAGACTGGTTTGGGTTGGAAGAGACTTTAAAGATCATCTTTTTCCACCCCCCTGCCATGGGCAGGGACACCTTCCACTAGCCCAGGTTGCTGCAAGCCCCATCCAACCTGGCCTTGGACACTTCCAGGGATGGGGCATCCACAGGTTCTCTGGGCAACCTGTGCCAGGGCCTCCCCACCCTCTGAGCACCATATGCTCCACTGTCACTCAAAACTACTTCCAGAAAGTAGAACAGCTCTGTTTTTAATCTGGAGCTCTGCAAAACTCCAGGAGCTTGACAGTGAAGCTGCAGATCACCACAGGCAAAGGAAAAGCAGGGGAACGAGCAGGGAAATGCCTGTATGTGTCAAATCTGACAAACTCTTGTTCCCACACTAAAAGGCCTCATACCAGCACGATTAGTCACAAGAGATCACAGCTGTTGTTCCTGTCACACCGTGTCATATTACCTTTAATGAGATATCCCAAAAAAAGAAAAAAAAAAAAATAAATTTTGTGAGTGTTCCTAGAATGTTCCAGAATGGACCTGCTTCTCCAAACACGATCCCAAGCCAAACTAGCCCCTCAGCCAGAGCAGCACTGAGCTTGCGAAGAGATCCTTAAATACTGTCCACATAGAACTTAACAAATATTGTGCAACCACCAGCCCAACCCACCTCTGTCTTCTTTGGGGACCATCACCAGAACTGCCTCATGTTCTCTCTACAGTCCCTTCCCAATGACAAGCAATTTATTTTAAGTTATTACACAGGTGAAAATGAGCTGTGAACACACAGTGAACCACCTACAGAAACTTCACCCTCCTCACAATAAAACTTTTTACTTCTCTCAAGGAAAACAAGTCCGATATTAGGTCAGATCTCAGTCCCTCAGTACCCCAGACCTTTGTCACAAACATTTTATGATACAGACGCTGTTCTGGGACCCACCTGCCATCACAGACAAGCAGGTGTCCCCTGCTGGTGTTTTTCTGCCACAGAGTCCTGTATCACAGACACAGCCCATGAGCAGGGAAAGAGGGAAGAAGAACCTTTTACCCCAGTGGGAAACACTCAACTGCTGGATGCTGCCACTTTCAAAACCATCTCCTTCTGCAATCAGCACAGTCTTGGATCAGCTCTCTAAGTGAAACAGCCTTGGATTCCTCCTTCCTCTTCATTTCTACAGAAATTAATTTCTTCCCATAGAACTAATCCCAATTCTTGTGTTTTCTGGCTTCAGAGCTATGCTAATTCTAGCTATAAACAGATACATATTCAGTATTTAGTTTTCAGCTCAAAAGGCAAAAAAGGGCCTGAAAAACAATCTCAGAACTTCAGAAACCTTCTAATTTTAAATATAACAATCAAACAAGACACACATATTTATGTTGTCAGACTCCTATTTCTGTCGTTAACTAGGTCTGAGAAACAAAAAACTGAATATAGAGAAATTCAACGTGGATAAATACCACAATTTTGAAATCAACAGTTGCTTTAATAACTATAATAATTACGCACTCCCTGAAAAACCTGACTAAGCTTTGAAGTCAGCTCTGCCAACCTTGAGGAGGTTGGACCAGATGCTTCCAGGGGGGGCTCAGCCAGACTGAATCTTCCTGTGGCACTACATTTATCCAAATCCCCATTTAGAGCACATTCCTGCAATTCTCCCTGACCTGTTCTCACAGGCTGCACACCTTTCACTGGGAAAGAAAATAACCCAGAGCACAGAGGAGCCTTGGGCAGGGCCCTGAGGTCTATGGGGCTTACAGGGTGTATGAGGCCTTTGAAGCCCACGGGGAACATGGGGTCAACCTGGACTATGGGGCCCATAGGGCCTCTGGGGTCTGTGAGGCCTTTGGGGCCCATGTGGCTTATAGGGTCTAGGGGGCCTGTGTGACATATGGGGCATCTGTGGCCTATCTGGCCTATAGGGTCCATGGGGCCTGTGCAGCCTATAGGGCCCATGAGACCTACTGGTTTGATGTTTTTGTTTTCTCTGCCTTTTCAAACCAAGTCCAATATCTCCATTCATTAATTATTGCATAAAGTTTCCAGGTAGAAAGGATTTTCCACATTTTGAGCTTGTGGAAGCCCTTAGTAAGATTAACAACTGATCGGAGCATGACTGTGTTTGTTTAGTGTGGAGTCAATACCAATTTCTCAGCTGAGCAGTTCAGTTGTGACCCTTCCTCTTACCACTCCAATCAAGTCCCCTCGGCCGTATTCCCCAGTCAGGTGCTTTTTCCCATCTTCCATCCGTATGACGGAGCGAAGGCGCCCGTTCAACACGATGTACGTGCAGTCAGACTTGTCCCCCTGCCTGCAGAAAGGATCAATAACCAGGATTAGTGAAGCATCTCTGCTCAGCAAATGCACCCGGAGCCTTTGAATAAGTTGATTTTCCCTACCTGGCTTAGAGGACACAGGAAAGGGTTTAACTGAGACTTAAACTTAACAAGCAAACAAGAAATGGAACAGGCACCTGTTAAAAGGTGACCTGGAAATATGTTTAATGTTTAAATGTGCAGGCTGTGCACAACTGCTTGAGGACAAGACAAAGGAGAATGGCTTTAAACTCAAACAGAGGAAGCTTAGATTGGATATGAGGAAGAAATTCTTGGCTGTGAGGGTGGGGAGGCCCTGGCACAGGTTGCCCAGAGAAGCTGTGGCTGCCCCTGGATCCCTGGAAGTGTCCAAGGCCAGGTTGGACAGGGCTTGGAGCAACCTGGGCTAGGGGAAGGTGTCAGGGGGTTGGATCCGGATAATCCTTAAGGTCCCTTCCACCCCAAACCATTCTGTGATTCCATGATAGGTCTGGAAGTGGATAACCAGGATGCACATGGCCTCCAGGGGAGACAACAGTGGTGGTTACACAGGAGCTTGTTCCCACTGCAAGGCCAATGTGGGTGTGCAGAGAAATTGTGCAGGTCAAAAAGCAAACTCCCAAGTGGCTCCAGATTTGGATTCCTTTTGGTGCACACACCTCAGTCCACCAGGAAGCTTTTGATATACTGAGTTGGCAGGATTAGGAGCTGTGTTTGGAACACTGATTTCCAGCACACGGATGGAATGCCACACTTCTGGTGGTGGAGTTAAAACTAATGAAGGAATTCTGAAAGGTTTTAACAAGATATTGACAGCTATGAATGCTTTGGTGCACAGAGTAATCCAAAACTTCCATTAGCCTTGCTGCTGCAGGTATAATAATAAAAATTACAATTACAATTACACAGATCAAGGACTAAATTAGACCATTATTCTCCCACCACTGCAGCAACCACGTAACAGCTCAATAGCATCCTAGTACAGACCCATAAAGCTACATTTTCCCAAGGTAACTTTTGCTCCTTAAACACAAATTTCCTGTTTTCAATTTACTACAGAATAAGCCTAAGTGAATTACCTTGAGTTTTGCTGTTTATTTTAGAAAGGTTGAAAAACTCCTTGTGCAATAGATGTTCATGCTCTTAACAATGCAGAAACCACCACCAGAACATACAACTGTCTGTGTCTTAATCAATTATGTCACTTTAAAAGCTTGCCAAGACAACAGAAAGGATAAGGAATAGTATAAAATAATTTAGTAACACCTGGAGACAAGAGACTGAAGCAATGCTGAAGGTACTGCAGAAAGAAAATTATCTTAAAACAGGCAGATAAAACCTGATGGAATGGTTGATAAATACAGTCCAATGGGTTTCTCATTCTACACATCACCAAGGGAGCACAGCTCATTAACTGGGAAAACTTCAAACATATCATTCAGTCCACATCTCACCTGTAAACGGCTCGTCCAGCCTCGACCTCCATCCAGTCCAGGGCAAAGTCAATTTGCCTGACAAAGGGGGACATTCTCTTCACAACAGTGTGGGCCACCCCAAGGACCACACTGGGCTGCTCCCGCATGATCCTGGAGGGAAAAGGAAAGGGTTACTCCAGTGCTCCCCCAAAACAGGAATAGGTGTGCACAGGTACAACACCCCAGTGCAGCTGGGCAGTCACACTGGCAGAAATTCCAAAATCAGTACAAACCTACAGGCACACGCCACTACTGTGGATCAGAATCACATCAGTGATTCTTTGACAAGGTATGGGCTGGCCAGGCTGCCAAGACAGCCCAAACTAAATGTCTCTCAGAGTTGGGAAGATGCCGGCCAGTCCTGCTGTCCAGCCAAATGCCCTTCTCCAAGTGCAGTGGGATGGATGAAGCCATGTGAGCTCTTGCCTATCAGCCACCCTCCCTACCTCCCCTTCACCCAGGTCTCTCATGACTCAGGGAAATGTTCATACTGTCCCCAAGATGATCCCTCCCTGCCCTTCTGCACCTCTCAGTCTCTCTCACACGTGCTCACAGCTTCCCCCAGATATCAGATCAGAATCTCTTTATATGTCAAGTCTGATGCTCTTAAAAATAGAAGACTTGCTCTGAATTTCAAATGTTCCCTTTTCCCTGTTGCAAAGACCACAAAGAACTGAAACACCTTCTAATAAAGCTCCTGATCTTCACACTGAATCTTCTGAGTCATGCTTAAAAGTCTCTAGTAATAAAGATATCATGTAATTCAATACTTTCCTCAAACTGAAAAACTTTTGAGAAGGTTCTGCCAGGATAAGTGCAAACTTCACACTGACTGTGAGGCCCAGGGGAAATCACTCTCACAGACACCTGGGAACTGCTCAGGAATGTCTTATTTCTTGTTCTTTTTAGACTAAAGATCACTGCATCCTATCACTGTGTGAGTGAGCACTGCAATTCTTCCTGAATCATTCCACAGGATCACACACAGAGGTCAGGTTGTTCTACCTGTTTAGGGCAACTTATCTTTCCTGTTCCTGCACAGCATCAAGAGCATTTGATGACAGATCACTAAAAAATAGCTATTTCACAAGAGATAGGATGATTCACAAAGAAGGAGGTGTGTGTCTGCACAAATTGCACACAGTGACATGAGGGAGGTCTGTGAAACCCCTCATGGACAGAAACAAAGAGGGAAAAATGATAAATCACAGAACGGCCTGGGTTGGAAGGGCCAAGGGCCAAAGCTCATCTCACTCCGCCCTCTACCATGGGCAGGGACACCTTCCACTAGCCCAGGTTGCTCCAAGCCCTGTCCAACCTGGCCTTGGACACTTCCAGGGATGGGGTAGGCACAGCTTCTCTGGGCAACCTGTGCCAGGGCCTCCCCACCCTCACAGGGAAGGATTTCTTCCCAATATCCCATCTAACCCTGACCTCTGGCTGTGGGAAGGCATTCTCCCTTGTCCTCTCCCTCCAGGCCACTGTAAACAGTCTCTCTCCATCTTTCCTGTTGGCTCCTTCAGGCACTGGAAGGCCACAATTAGGTCACCAGAAAGCTTCTCTTCTCCAGGCTGAACAATCCCAGCTCTCCCAGCCTTTGCTCCCAGCAGAGCTGCTCCATCCCTCTGATCATCTTGGTGCAGCTCCATGTCCTTGCTGTGCTGTTCCCAGGGCTGGAGCAGCTCTGCAGGGGGGTCTCCCCTGAGGGGGCAGAGGGGCAGAATCCCCCCCTGCCCTGCTGCCCACGCTGGGGGATCAGCCCAGGGCACGGGGGTTTCTGGGCTGGGCCATGTCCAGCCTCTCCCCCACCAGCCCCTCCAAGTCCTTCTCCCCAGGGCTGCTCCATCTGCTCCTCCCCAGCCTGGATTGATCCAGGGCTGCCCTGACCCAGGGGCAGCACCAGCACTTGGCCTTGTTGAACCTCATGAGGTTACTTGGTAAGTTTTCTGCATCTATGTTCCTTTCACAAGGAAGGTGCCAGACTGCCACAAGAAAACCTACCGAGGAGACCCTCATGAGGGAGCTCTCACAGAGCACAAATCATGCCAGCTTTGTATCTAACCTCACACCCTAAAAACACACAGGAGGGGAGAAATGCATGGAAGGAACACTGTCAGTCTTCGCAAGGAGCTGGATTGCAGTTCCGTGTGGACCACTGGAACCTGGCAGGATCAGAGGAAGTCCAAATAGAGCTCCCTAATCCAAGACTGTGATAGCAAAAGCAGACTCACCGGGAGCTCTGCACTGCCTGGGTGTGGCACAGACACTGCCCTCAAGTTTCTAAAACATCAAGGGTCTCCTTCATTAGTCCCATTGCTGCCGCTGGCAGGGGCTGTGGGTCAGCGCAGCACACAGGGAGCTTTCATGGATACCTGCTCTCCTCACCCTGGCCTCCAATTACTACTTTTCACAGTAATGAAGCTTGTAATTTCTTCAGCCAAAATCCCTGGAACTGAGAGGCAGAGATCCTTAGGCACAGATCCCTGTTCCATATTGAGCTCATCACACTGGCATGTGCTACGAGGTAAATTAAACTGAACACCACCTCTTACATTTGGCACTCTTGAAAATCCAGCCAGCAAACAGCATTACCCAAAAGCAGGACAGCTTTTCTCTCCTGAACCTCTTCTCTTGCCCTGATTTTTCCATGCCTTCCAACCACCTCCTGCCCAAGATACCTACAGACACATGGAAAACACTCGGCCCTATCCCCCCTTTTCACCTGGTTCAAAAGTTAAATAAAGCCCCTGAAAGCTCCTGAATGGTTTAGCTCATCGGTTTTACTCCACTTGCTTATTTAGCCCTCCAAGTCTCCTCCCACACAGGCTGTCTGCTGTCGTCAATAAAAGCCATTTACTCTTTCCCTCCCTCAGGATATGTATCTTAATACTTAATGCATTCAAGACGTAAACTACTAACAGGCTGCTTTTATTTCCACCTGGAGCTCTCTGTTACCTCCCTCAGTTCTCTACAAGAGAATTAGGACAGAAGGTAAAAACCCACCCTTATGCAGGAGAAGAGGAAAGCAGATTTTTCCCCTCATTATCAGCCAGGTTTCCTTCCTCTCACGTGGGCATTTGTGCTCTTTTGCTTGGCACATGCCTGGCAATGAGAAAATTAAAATCCAAAGCTCTGAACTACAGCAACTTGTTTCTGAAGAGACCCTGAGGATTCTTTATTAGAAAGCTCACCAAATACAGCAATGAAAGGGCTCGAGCAGTTTCTGCGAAAGCCTGGGACTTATGGGGATATAACTGTGGATGTGGCTGCCATCTGATATTCAGCTTGGCTGGCAAGACCGAATAAAAACCAAAGTGCTCCTGCTTCTCTGGCAAGTGCTCATGATGAGGCCTCCAAACTGTGAAATTTAGTGAGGCAGAAAATGTGAGAGAGCCCCTGGTCCTGCAGAACCTCCCTGAGGGGAGCCTGGTGACAACGTGATTGCCCCGTCTGGCAGGAGCCCCCCCAGCCCCAGCGTGGGCACTGCTCAGAGAGCGCTGCAGGGATGTGCTGTGCAATTAGCCTGTGTCACCCTGGATACACCCTATCATCAGCTTGTGCCTCCCCTGTACTTACACTCCGCAGCACAGACAGTTATCGAGTCACGGCAGCACCATGGAAAAGTGCCCCCAAGTTCCAGTGGAAAGGATTTAATCTGTTGTCCAACATCCAAAGTGCAATTCTACACCCCAGGCTCCCTCCCTTACTGAGCTCTTTGCCTAATGGCAACTATTGACCATGTGCTTTCTGCTTCACCCTGTCATTAATTATTGAGAAAAAACACAAAGTGTTCCAGGGCAGCGAAAAAGGTAGAGAAGAATACATGTAACAGGAAAGGAAGAATGGAATTTTGGAGAATAATGGAGATTCTTGGCAAATTTCTTCTAATCTGTAAGTTAAGATAAATATAAACAAATTTAAAAAATTAATTCCTGTGAGAGAAAATTCCTGTGAGGAGAAAGCCAAACATTGTGGGGCTACGAGCACAGAATTTGGCGTAAAAGTGGAAAATAAAACTTCTATCTAGTTTCATCAACAAGTGTTTCTTTCCCAGAGAGTTCAAAGCAAAAACGAACCAACCCGATGCTTTTCAAAGCCTTTCTCCAGTGACATTTAAATATGGACACGGGAGTTAAAAGTGCCATAAAGTCTGGGGTTCAGGACAAATTGTGAAGATGAAACACTGGAATATTAAAGAGCTTGCAAAATGCAGAGAACAGGGAACAGACTTTAAAGGAGGAAATAAAAGGTCTGGAAAAGTCCCAAAAATGATGAAGAGGTGATACACTGATGGGTTCTTGAGCTCTGACTGCTAAGGGGTTAATGGAAGCAAAAAGATGGAATAAACAAGAGATAACTCAGTTCTTGAGAGAGAAAACTCAGGAAAATGAGCTTCAGCAAATGAGAGAAATAACCCAGCCCTGAATATCAAAACAAACAAAAGAAACAGAGGAGGAAAAGGTGGAATCTGCCTGCTTGGCTGAGACAACATAATGAAATTTCAAGTCAGGAACAAGTAGGAAAACAACAGTAGCAAAAGACAGGAAAAGCAGGCATTTAGAAGAATAGGCTGATATTGCATGGAATGGCACAAGTGGGAAGCATCCATCAGAAATTAGGCCACACAGTTGACATCCACCCCACAGACTGGGAAAAACACAGCTCCAAGCACATGCTGAGCACAGCACGTTCATTCCACAGCATAACAGCCTCTTGCCTGAGGTGGGAAAACCAAAATCCCACAGTGAGATTCTGGGGTAGAGTTGATTAGGAATACAAACAACCAGAATTATTTAAGAAGCAAGAAGTATGTAGGAATATACAGCATAACAGTGGCCTAGAAAAGACAACAACCCCAGAAAGTCCTACATATAACTCAGGACTGATGGCAAATCCCAGCAGAAGCTGAAAAAGAAGTTTAGAAAAGGAAATAGAGGTATTTGAGACAAATCGTGTGTGTGAAATAATAGTAACTCTAAACAATAGGAACATGGAATAAATCAAGGGCTTTAATCATTATTATTGGCAACAAGGCTAACCACAGTCATCATATTGAGTTTTTAATTAAGAAATACCTATACCCCCCGTTTAAGTTAAAGTCCCAAGTCATGTGCTACTTCCAAGGTCCAGGAAGGAACCTGTCTTGCACTGGGGCATTACTGTTTGATCTATTCTATTAGTGAGCATTGAAAACCCACAATTACATCCAGACCAATCACTCTTAACACACCCAACAGCCTGGGCTGCGTTAGGGAATAGAACTGGGGAAGTTTTCCAGCAAAAAGAAATAATGAATCCAAGAGAAAGGGCCTGACAAAGCAGCTCTTAACCCAGCAAAGCCTAGGCTCTGGCCAGACTCTCTTATTTGGATTACGAATTATATGAATCTCGGGTCATAATTTCCACCCCAATGGGTTAAGACCTTGAACAAAGGAGATGTCACCATTTAATACTCCCAAGTTCTCCTCTTGCTGGAGATAAAGCCATCTGATAGATGGATAAACCCCTCCTGTGCGCTGTGTGGTTTGCTGTGGGATGCACTGTAGCAGCGCAGCCCCACACATACACCCACCTCTCACGTTCAGAACCCATGAGGTTGGAATCATTAAGGTTGGAAAAGACGTCCAAGATCATCCAGTCCACCCCTTGACTGAATACCTCCATGCCCAGTAAATCATATCACAAAGTGCCACATCTACCCATTTCTTGAACACCTGCAGGGATGGGGACTCCACCCCTGCCCTGGGCAGCCCATGCCAGTGCCCAACTACCCTTTCAGTGAAGCAATTTTCCCTAATGTGCAACCTAAACCTCCCCTGGTGCAGCCTGAGGCCATTTCCTCTCCTGTCCCTTGTTCTCTGGGAGCAGAGCCCAAACTCCCCCCCCCGGCTCCCCCCTCCTGTCAGGGAGTTGCAGAGAGTAAGAAGGTCCCCCCTGAGCCTCCTTTTCTCCAGGCTGAGCCCCCCCAGCTCCCTCAGCCGCTCCTGCTGCTCCAGCCCCTTCCCCAGCTCCGTTCCCTTCCCTGGACACGCTCCAGCCCCTCAGTGTCTCTCCTGTCACAAGGGGCCCAGAACTGCCCCCAGGATTTGAGGTGCGGCCTCACCAGTGCTCAGCACAGGGGGACAATCACTGCCCCGGTCCTTCATTCAAAAGGGCCATAAAAAAAATTAAAAAAATACTTTAAAAAAAAAAAATAAAATCAATACATGTTTTAATGGCAGAACTCACTCATAGAAATGGGACTTGGAAATGGACAGGAAGCTGCAGTCTCTGTTGGCCTTGATGGTGAAGATCAGTGGTTCCCCAGTGAGCACGGCGAGCTGGCCCACGAGCTCCCCAGGGTGGGTTATGAAGAGACAAGTGTCCTCCTCAGAGTCAATCTTCCTCTGGTACACATGAAGCATCCCCGAGACCACAAAGCAAACATTAACATCCTGCAGCAAATGGAAAAAAAGAGCTCAATAAAATCCCCACAAGATTTTAAAAGCAATTATCACACTGACAGCACTATCACGACCGATCTGTTTTTCAGAAAGCTCCCTATGGTTTTTTGAACAATTAGGTGATAAAATAAGACACAATAGTGAATTATTAAAAGCTGGTCATGAATATTTAAAACTAAGCAGCCACAATATTGAAAAATGTGTTTCTCTTTGGGTGGTTATGAAAAATGAAGGCTGCATCTGCAAGATCTCAAGGAATAACAACAGAATTGGAAGTGGAAGAGATAATGGGGAGTCAGAGCAGCAGGATCAGGGGCATCAGGGGCCAGCACAGCAGAACCCAGCAGTGCTGGAATTGGAGCTGCCTCTCATCTGCTTTGCATAAACTTCTTTATTTACACAGTATTATTATAAATGAAGCTGGTTATGTCCTAAATACACTTTGCTATAAACAAGCAACACGACTGATGTTGGGGGGAGTCGGGAGGGGAAATACTCTACTGCAACTGAGTGACATCCCCAAAAGCCCTCAGTGCAGGGCATGAAAAAAGGCTTCCCAGACTCCATAGCTCCTGAGGAAGGACAGAGGTGGGATATTCCACACCTTCTCATGAGGTACACCAGTGCTGACAACACACAGACACCAGATTCCCACTCTGGCTCTGTGGGAAGCAGCGTGTAGGAAGGCTGAGAGCTGGGGTTGTTCCACCTCGAGAAGTGACGGCTTGGGAGGGGTCAGGCGGGAATTTTTTCTTTATCATCCATGTGTATAAATACTTCATGGAGGAGGGCAGAAACTGAGGCAGATGTAGGTTCAGGTGGTGCTGACTCACCTGGTCCCCCTGCCTCGACAGCACGGTGCCAGCAGTGACCTGATGCAGTGTCACTTTTCCGTTCAACAACGCAGGATTCTGGAGAAAGAGGGAGTGGGAGGCACAATTTACTGCTCTGTGCACAGATAAAGATCCAAGAATGTGAGGAAAGCATCCAAATGAAGAAAATAAGAATAACTACTGAAGTTACTAAAGAAAATGTTATAAGTGTTTGAATCTCTTTAAAATATGGCACACATTTCACATTTTGAAATGTTCTCTACCCAACAAACATTTCTTCCAGAATAGAAAGAAGGTTTGATCCATTTCAATTGATCACACTTGGATTCTTAAGGATTTTCAATTTGTCAGTTTTTCCCTCAGACTCTTTTAATGATCTGTAATGAAGAGACCTGCATCAACTGGCATAAAAATCATGAAATATGAAGTTTCTTTCAAAGGAAGGTGAAACTAGAGGAGACTTTATAAATCATGGAGGAACTGGACAAGAAGATCCAACACTTGCTTTATCCCAGCCCTTTCCTGAACACACAGCTCAGCTGTGCTGTATGTGTGGAGCAGGTTTTCACACACACTGTGGAACAAAAGCTTCCTCAAGGTCATGAATTCTTGTGTTCAGGCACATGTGGGTTGCACAGAAGAGCTGGAATTTCCCTCCCAACTGAAGAGCACACGGGAGGGAGAGTTATTCCAAAGGCCACTCTCAGTTTGGACTCAACCCCAGCCCCTTGGAATGGAAAGGAGCGGAGCTGGCTGAGTGCAGCAGTGGATCCAAAGATTCCCTTCCAGCTCCAAAGCCAGCCACTGCTGTAAGTGGCCCCTGAGTGTAAAAGTAATTCCCAGTTAACCCAGGTTGGGGGAAGGTGAATTTTTTTATCAGAATCCCAGGCTGGTTTGGGCTGCAAGGGACCTTAAAACTCATCTCACTCCACCCCCTGCCATGGGCAGGGACACCTTCTACCAGCCCAGGGTGCTCCAAGCCCCGTCCAACCCATCCTTGGACACTTCCAGGGATGGGGCAGCCACAGCTTCTCTGGGAACCTGTGCCAGGGCCTCCCCATGCTTATAATAAAGAATTTCTTCCTAATATCTAACCTAACCCTGCCCTCCTTCAGCTTAAGGCCATTCCCCCTTGTCCTAAGTCCAGCCTTCTTATAAACCTTCAGAAGTTCAGCATTTTACCATCACCACCTGAATGGGCTGGGGCAGAAAACAAGGCTCAGTTGTGGATTTTTGTGTTGTGCTGAAGCCTGACAGTGCAGTCCTGGCTCTCAGAGTTTCTCTGTGTATTTATTTACCTGTGCACAGGGCTTTGCCACAGAGGCAGAAGGACTAAAAGCAAGAGCTGCACTCACAGGAAGAACCAATTCAGCACAAGAGTAGAGCAGAATCTGCCCACAGTCATTAACCTCATTGCAGCAGGAAACCAACAGAGCAGAGATGTAAACACTCCACACTCCTAATTGTTCTGCCAGGTTTGAATCTCTGGGTTGAAAAAAAAATAGAGCAAGTGAAATAATCACAATTATTCTTTACACCTACTGCTGATAAAAAGAACATATTTTCATCAAAAAATAGTTTTATTGAAGCCCATCTGTTTCATGGGAACATACCCAATGCAGAGAACCTGACAAGCACCTGTCAAAATATTTCAGTTCAGCAACAGCAACTTAACTAATTTCTATTACTTTCTTTCCCCTCTATTTATGTATTCATGGTTGTATAGTATTACCTATTCTTAAAGACAAAGTTGTAACTCTGAAAGCACCCCTCAGTAAGGGAATACAAGCTCCCTCATGACTACTCTACTTACCAACCGCATTTTGGGGCTGCATCGGGTCTAACAAAAATTACTGCAAAGATTTTCTTCATGTCCAAGACTACTTAAGTGTTGGAATAGATTGCACACTGAGCTGAGATGCCTCATCACTGGAGATCTTTAAGTACAGCTGAGCCAAAAACCTGCCAGAAATGACTTAGCAATATTTGATTCTGCCTCGGGCGTGAGAAGGGCCTCACTGACCTCCAAGCAGACCTTGATATCCTCCTTTCTCTGCTATTACCATCCCATTAAGCAATAAAAGAGCTGACAAACAAGATCCATCCTGTCCAGCACCTTCTCTCCTGAATGGGTGAGCCCAGCAATCCCAAATTCAGCATTGCACAGTTACAGAGTTTGTGGAAGTAACTCTGCACTGATCTCCTCCAGCCTCCTCCAGCCACCAGCTTTTAGGAAAATGAGTCATTACCACAACAAACTCCGTTTCCTGGCAAGTTTCTTTCTTTGCATTACAGAAACAAATGGTTGCAGCAGGAAACTTCACAAATCAGGTTACAGTATAAATTATAGTAACAAATATAACAAGAAGCAGAGGTTATTTTTGGATAACAAACTAGGAGGGTTTATGATGCAAAAGTGAAAATACAAACCACTTATAAACAATAAGCAAACCCAGTAATTAACTGGGACAAATACCTCGTTTGTCAAAGGAAATTCCCTTATAACTCACACAGAAGAGATGCCCTGCAACACTGCTGAATATCATAACTGCAGCTAAAGCTAAAACCATGTAAAAATTGTATGAGATTGAAAACCATTCATGACAGATCCAAGGAATTCAAGTTATATAAAACAAAAGAAAAACAAAAGAAAATGTTAATTCTGAAGTCAGATACCTTAAGGCCATTTGAAACAACAATGCCTCTCTCCTACAGTCAGTTATCCCCTCCTCTCTCAAAGTATCATGAAAATAACCCAACAACCAAAATACCCCCAAACCTACCACCATCTGTCATCAAAACATCTTCATTTGATTCACTCTGGTTGGCTGCTCTGAAAAATGACAATTTAAAATGCTTCCAGCCAGCTGAGAAATAAAAGATCACATTTTTTAACCAGACCAGCTTACAGAATTCATTTTCTTCTTTTATGCAAGCAGTGTTGAGCACAAATATTTTGCACACAGCAAGATCTTTCTTCCACTGCCTGTAAAAGAACTTTTACTATCCTGCCTGGAAAAAAAATTAAACTTTCAATGAGAACTCTGGTATTTGGCTACATCCCATCAGCTTCCAATCTGCTTGCGAAAAACTAAGTTGCTATAAGCCCAAAGTTTGAAAATCCTACCTTGGTTCATTGTTATTTAGATCTTCATGTTACAAACACTTCCTATCAGGTGCTGCATTTCAAGGATACTGTTGCAATTAACTTTATCTCTAAACTGCTGCTTATTAATTACTGAGAAATTTATTCTAGACTTTAAGAAAAAATAAGTGCTGTAATCAATTCAATGATCTTGGGATTTTTGCTCATTATCTGATAGTTATTCCTCTGATAGAGCAGGAAGCTGAGCAGAACAGATGAAGGTGCCTAGTCCTAGTTCACTCCACTCTGTAACAAGAATTTCTTCTAAAATAGTCTGTAGCTTTTCATGAGGATATTAATGCCTTTAAAAACCCCTGAAAATTAACATAAGCCAGGTGAGTCTCCTGCAGCCAGACCTTCGATCAGTCATGATGTGGAGCCTCGAGCCTCCCGACTGGGAGCTGAGAGACCGTGACAGGGATTTTGAAGTCACAAGCGGAATAGTTTGGAAATCAGGAGGGAATGTTAAAATCCAAAAGTAAAACCTTTTGAGTTCTACCAAGTGTAGTTTGGTGGCAGCTCTGGAAGCAGAGGAGGAGCTGTGCCCAGCCCCTGGCAGCACCAGCAGAGCGCAGTTACTGCAGTACAGGCTGGAACAAACCAGGGATGTCTGTGACTGACTGAGACACATGCACTGTTTTCCCAAATTGTCTGATTAGCTGCATGAGCAGCTGCAGCTCCATAATGGAATGCAGCTGGAATCACAGCAATGACGGATACAATCATTTTCAACCCTTCTTCCAACATGAAGGGGCTCAGCAGGGGCTGAGCTCTGGGGTGACTGGGAGGTCACCAGGCACAGGACCCAGCTGGGAAATGCTCTCAGTGCCACTGCCAAGTGCAGAGACTCAACTCCAAAACCCAAACAAGCACTTGGATGCTGTGCCAAGAGCATTAATGGATTCAGCAATCACCTGAATGCCTTTACATAACTTCACACACTGTGTGAGAGCACAGAATTAGAAGGTGGCAGAAATTGCACATTTGCTGCTCACAGGGCTAAATCTGCACACAGCGAGAGAAGATTCATGCACTGCATTCCAGCATGCTCTGTTCAACTGGCAGAATAATTCAAATTTATTTCAGCCCTTCTAATAACTTCAACAACTATTGAATAAAACATTCGGCTCGTCTACAGTACTGGGGAGACAATTTACTTTTTGGTTCCGGGCAGAGTGAGATGAAAAGCAAAAACAAAGCCAGTTCTCCCTGCAATAACTTACATCAAGTTTCATCAGGGTTGAGAGGTCCTTCTTGGCTGCTTCAACGATGGCATCAATATGTTTGGTGTTACAGGAGTCCTGCACAGCACTGTAGTGGAAAACTGCTGAAGGAGTCTCTGTCACCGTCACAGTCTTCTTCAATATGGGCTGCAAAGAGCAGAAACACAACAAGGATCATTTAAACATTATAATGGGCACTTACCCAGCCAAAATGTGCCGTATCATGTGTTCTCTACCCACCACAACTGGTGGTCTGCATAAAAGAAATCTAGGTTTCCGAAAAAGCAACTGCTTGCTTAACTTCATTATCCCTGGTTTTTTTTCTAACAGTCGAGTCAAACAAAGTTGCTCATCACAGCTTGTGAAAGGCAAGAATAAGAGACTTTTCAAAAACTGGGCAGCTTGATGGAACTAAACCTTCACCAACACAAAGATGGAGGAAAAGAAAAAATGTCTGTCAAGGTCACAGCAAGCAACAATTTCACTTCAAAGCTTAGTCTGCAGTTTCATAATTCAAAAGCATTTCTGTGCTCTTGACTCCCAGGTCAGTATTCATAACAATCAGACCACAACAAATAAAAACAGATTTATAAACAGCGACTGGAAACCTCCAGGAGGTTCACAGGCTGATACAAGTTTTTAATTCCTTGCTGCAAAGTACCAATCACAAAAAAAGCATGGTCTGACAAATCCACCTTTCCAAATGATGCATTTCATGAGTGAGGGGAAGGCAATACCTAAAATCAAGAAGTCGCAGTGATGCTTTCACACTGCTCGCCAAGGGAATCTCCACAGAGTTTCAAGATCTGCACTAAAAAGCTTTACAAGTCACTAAAATCTACTGAAACAACTATAAGTTAAAAAATAATAATATAAAAAAACCATTCAAGGCCTGGCTGGACGGGGCTTGGAGCAACCTGGGTTAGTGGAAGGTGTCCCAGCCCATGGCAGGGGGTGGAACCAGATGAGCTTTAAAGTCCCTTCCAACCCAAACCAGTCTGACTCTGTAAGACCAAATATCCCAATCCCTACAGAGGGGCAAGAGCAGCGTTTCAAAGGAAGAAAACACTGGAATCACTCCAAGAATAACGATGTACAAAGCAAGGAAGAGGCTGGACTCCCAGAGGATCAGACAGACCCACCTTGGCCGTCGCGGGGCTGCCGGCAGCGTCCTCTGGGGTCAGGTGCACCCGAGCCCTCTCATAGGCCATGTCCATGTCAGACTTGGCACCGCTGGAATTATCTGAGAACAATGTGAAAATCTTGGTTTAAGCACCTCCTTTATTACAGTTTCTCAGAAATAGCAGAAAACACACAAAGTGGAGCGACTTTAGCAAGAGGCATCTTCATATTCTTATTGATTCCCTTCGACCTGGAAGATCTGATGGGAGCTTTGTATCTTGTCATCTGAACTCATTCACAGATCACGTCCCAAAATTCCCACACCCGATATTTTACAGAGTACAATCATCTTTTTGGGGTAGACAAAACACAGCCATTCACATCTGATGACTTTCAGGAAGAGGGAAATCCACCAAACAGAATTTCCTTGCTGTTTTCAGGAAATGATTCTCATTAACCTTTTATCCACCAAACAACAGAAATTTTTTTTGTACCCAATAAATTGCAAGAACTTTCATAGGGAAGAATATTATGATCAGCAACTTCTTAAGGTCTCTCCCAACAAAGCATTTCTCCCCAAAACCTAAATAATTTCAGATCCTTTCTACAACTTGTCCAAACTGCGGTGCTGAGAGTTCCCCAAGAAATTCCCTTAGAGGGAATTTATTTAATTCATTACTTTGAAGTCACTACAACCTCTATTCCTTATTTCCCAATTTAATACAGCTTAATTACATTAGCTCCTTGGCTGACTCATCCACCTTCCAGGAACTTCTCTGAGCTAATCAATAACACAAACATAACAAGGAAACTCTTCCTATTTAATTAAATACCTTGAGCAGGATTCCCCCATATCAGTCTGAGGATTTACAGATGAGTTTAAGAGTCATTCAGAAATTGCAATTTCCGGCAGCAAATAAACCTGTAATAATTTCTATCATATTTCCATGCTCAATATATTTCCAAAACAGACTATTAAGACTATTTTTTCCCTTATGCCTTTTCCCTTTTGTCACTGTTCTTATACTTTTGCTTTTATAAATACAAATTGCTGCTCAGGAGTAGGCTGGGCCTTTAGGAAAACCAACTGTCTTTCCTGACTGGTAATTTTTATTCCCTAATAAGTTCTGAGAGGGCTCAAACTTTTAATTTTCCTTCCCTATCTCGCCCTCTCTACACACACACACACACACACACTTGAGTTTTGCCCAGAGCTTTGGGAAGTTGGCTTTTGGAAACATGGAACTGCCCTATATTTACAACCTTGTGATATACGATCACATGAAAATATCACACAACCCCCCCCCCCC
>VZRE01007929.1:48112-71526 GCA_013396775.1 Cephalopterus ornatus
CCCCAACCCCCCCCCCCCATGAAGAGCTGTCTATAAATTTAATTTAAAAACCACAATTCTTTTATTTCTGTAGGGGTTTGACTCCTATCTCCCCTCCAGCTGAGACAACGGAAGAATCCCACTATCCCAAATATTCAGATCCACCTCAGAGTGGTGGATCCACTCTTTTCCGTGCCATTTTGAAGAAATGGCCTCAAGTTGTGCCAGGCAAGGTTTAGACTAGATATCAGGAAAAATCTTTCCAGGGAAAGGGCTGTAAAGCACTGGCACAGGCTGCCCAGGGCAGTGGTGGAGTCACAGTCCCTGGGAGTGATCAGAAAACGTGTGGATGTGGCACTTGAGGACATGGGTTAGTGGTGAACATGGTGGTGCTGGGTTAATGGTCAGACTTGATGAGCTCAGAGAGGTTTTTTCCAACCTTAACAATTCTGTGATGTACAAATGCGAGCCAATCTTTGCATGTAGTAAACCCACATCTGCTACTGAGGTCGTAACAACATCCTTTAGCGACCAGCCTCCAAACAAGGGGCCAAACAAGCTGACCCAAAGATTATTATCAGCAGAACTTACAAGCCAAAAAAATCAGAAAAAACCCCCAAACAAACAAACCAACCAACCAACCAACCAAAACGCTGTTGATTTTATTAACTGAATTTCATTTCTCTGTGGCATTAAAGACCCTAAATCAGCTATAAACAAAAAAGCCGGGATGGCAGAACTAGCAACTCCCTGTGGGCTGATCTGACTCCCTGTCAGTCACCTTGACCCCCAAATCCCAGTGTCAGCAATTCCTGAGCCCCAAAGCACCAAGTGCATTTCCAATCTAAACACACACCTCTCATGTAAAACCCAAATAATGTGATAATGAGCACGTAGGCACGGAAAGCATCCTCTGCACATTTAAAACTCAGCGAGAGGAGAACGAGGAGGCATTCTAAGAATGAAAGCTTATGTCTACTAGACTTCTATTCAAAGCAGAATCTTCATCTCAGTCGTAGAGATGAGCTGCCCACACAGTGATTAATTAAACTGTCTTGCTGCTCAAACGGGAGTGGGAAAGGATCCGGCAGAACGAGCTTCAGCTGGAACTGTTGAGTCAAAGGAACAGAAGGCAGTGGGAAACAGGAGTGGAATGTGATCCTGTGTGAGGAACATGTGCTTGCTGGTATCCCACACACTGCTGGGATGGAAGTCACTGCAAAAACAATGGCAACTGGCAGCATTCCAGTGCCTCTTCCCTGCCAAGCACTCACTCACTGAACTACCTGCCCTGCCTGCTGTGGATGGTCCCACACTCCCACCGGGCTTTGGGCTTGGAGGGGAAAAGCAGCTTCTCTGAACTCTCGAGAAACAAAAAACAACAAACAAACCAATAAAAGACAGCTGCTATTTAACCTTAAAAAAAAAAATAGTTAGGAAGACACACTTCCAGGAACAATAAATGGGTGAAATTATCATAGAAAAATGACCTTGCTGTTTTATTTCCTTCTTCTAATTCCCTTTGTCCACCAGATGCTTCACATGAATTAATTCCATCTTTCTCCACAAAGGGTTAGTACACTTAAAAAGCAGAGTAGCCTGAGTTGGCAGGATCCTATTCCCTCATCTACACAACTGCCATGCTTCAAGTTAGAGAACTGCACAAAAAACAGAAGAACAAATCAGACCGCAGCCCCAGGAGCAACTGAGGCAAAAGTGTTTTCCCCCAAAGGAATTTTAGGCAGCTTTTGTTAATTCTAGTGAGCCAAGCAAATCAAGGAGATGCTGAGATAACAGCACCTGTATTATTCTAAATCAGACAGTTCTCTCCTCTCTGAGTCAGTAATAAACATAATCAATATTCCATGGAGCCTGAACACACTGTAAGGCAGTGGAATAGAATCTGAAGCAAGATCTTGATCTTTTCATTACAGACATCACGATGCTTTCTGTGCAAACTAAACAGTAGCCTCAGTGCAGGGCACAGAAATCAGCTCTGTTAACTGAGGCAAATCATAATTACCCAATTAGATATGCTCCTTCTGTCAGTAAAAATTAATCTTCTCTCTCTGCTAAGGTGTACGTTGACATAACTCTTGTGACACACAAAAGGAGAAAGGAAGGACAGATGGACATATCCATGGATAAGTTTGCAGGGATCCAGCTCCTAAGAACATGCAAGGACTGTCCCTTACAAGTGTCACAGGGCTGCGTGGGCAGAGCTCACTGAACTGCTCTGTGTTCAGGGCATTACCTAATTCACCACTGAATCAAGCCTGCTGGTATGTTTTTTAATGCATAGTGCAAAACAACCTCACACACAGGAAAATCAAGCCATGCCCCATTTCAAGTCAAGTGATTTTTTTCCCCTGGTTCAAAAAGATGGGGTACTGACCACTAGCCAAAAATCCTACCTCTCCATCACATCCATCCCTCTGGACAGTAACATGGAAGTTATGAAAAAAATCTAAGTGGCACCCTGTACACTTGCCCAGTAGGAACTGAAGGGGAAACAAATCAGCCCTCCAGTGTTAAAAAGAAGGAACTCCCCATTCCTCTCCTCTCTGCACACCCTCAGCTTAATGGGATAATAGCAACAAAGACACAAACCTTGCCCTGGGCAAAGCCCTGAACACTGAGGGCTCCCTCCTTTCTCCTTGTCTGCACACTCTTTAACCCCTCACAGAATCTTCTTATCTTCTAAGCTGTTTCATAGCCAAGGTGAGCAACAAAAGTATCTTCTAAACTACCCAGGGCACCTTTATTCCACCAATTAAACATTTTATGAGTTCTCTATTGACTCATGACCTCCCAGCTCCCTCACAGGGGTTAGTTTGGTACTCAGCTAACACAGACAGATGCCTTCCCTCTGTGATTCCCACAAGTCCAGTTTCCACACCATGGAACACAAAGCTGTCCTAAACACCTGGCCCAGAGGAGGATGTCTACAGTGGAGATGACTGAAATTGCCCTAAATACTGATACTGCAGCATCAAACCAGCTCTGCCTCATAAATGTCTCCTCACAGTCTCCAGTGATCAATCACCTTTATTATCCACTCAAAAGAAAACATTCCCCTAAAAGCAGCAAAGCCATGTGTAATGTGCTTTTTGGGACAATCAGCCAAGCAAGAATCGTGTGTCATCTTCTGTATGAAAGATGATGGCATATCATCATAACTCACTTTGTTTCAGTTATACCAATTAATAAAGCTCTTCATTTGCAGGCCTTGGTAGCCAAATTACTGCATGTTCCCCATTGCTAATAATGACAGCAAGGGAATGCTCTCTTGGATAATAGTCCACTTGTTACTCACTAAATAAATTTTTGACAAATGAGTTAGGAAGCAGCACTACTGCAAAATGATTATCTACCATAAACTGGTCTGCAAAACAATTATCTACAATAAACAGGAAGGTTATCTACCCCAGCACTCCAGAGATAATGTGGTTTCCCCCTAAATGATCAGATAAATTACATATTTCCCACAATTTTGCCAAGCACTACTTACTAGAAGCCTCTGCAGACCCTGCATAGGGAGGTGATGAGAGGCTTCTCCTGAAAATATGCTCTGTGTTTTCTGCACCAGAAATCTTCAACATATCTGGAATTTAGAAACAAAAATTGCACAAATGGAAAAGCAAGGTAACCTCAAATAAAATAAATTTCACTGACAGCAAGAACATCTCACTACCCACTGTGTTAAAAGTTTTGAAACATTAATGTTAAACATTGCTTAAACCTGTTTCCCGGTTTTGATTTAATTAAGGGGGTTTTTTTCCCAGGTGCAGAGGCAAAATTCAACTCTAGTCCTGGGTTTACCTTCAGTACTGACATTTTAGCCCGATAAGACACATATTCAGCAATTCTTCTGCTGGTACCTAGAGTCACAATTTTCCCAGCTCCTCCTGTGCATTCAAAATTAGGAGTCACTTTTTAACTCCTCCCCCTCATCACTCAAAATAATTAACAAGACAGTACAAATTGCCCTTTGAAGCCAAGGGCCATCCAAAGGCTTCAAACCTGAAACTCATCTAAGGCAATTCCTAATTAATAAAATAAAAATCCTCTGATCAACAGCAGTGACATCAATAGTCGATCGAATCAATAGGACAAGGGGGAATGGCTTTAAGCTGAAGGAGGGCAGGGTTAGATAGAATACTGCAAGGGAATTCTTCCCTGTGAGGGTGGGGAGGCCCTGGCACAGGTTGCCCAGAGAAGCTGTGGCTGCCCCATCCCTGGAAGTGTCCAAGGCCAGGCTGGATCTGGGATTGGAGCAAATTGGGCTAGTGGAAGGTGTCCCTGCCATGGCAGGGGGTGGGACTGGGTGGCCTTTAAGGTCCCTTCCCACCCAAACCATTCTGGGATTCTGTGATTAGCACGACAACTAAAGAAGGTCACAAAAGCCACTCCATGTTTCCAGAAACATTACCCATTTCCAGTCCTTCTCCAGATCTTTCAAACTTCTCTCCACGATCCTCCTCCAAGGCACTGGACACTGGCCTTTTCCCAGCTTTGCTGGTGCTTCCCCCAGCTGTGACACTGGTCACGGACACCAGTGGGATGGCCTGGCTCTGCTGCAAGGAGCAAGGGGAGAAGGAAACATAAACCACACAACCACTCCTGTCCCATAGGCCTGGAGCCTGCTCTGACCCCCAGGGACTGCTCCCAGTTGTGGTGATCAATCAAAGATCACCAGGGGTGACTCGCCATGGGATCCACCAGCTCCCTCATCCATCCCATCAGGGTCTGGGCACTCAAAATTGGCCGGTTTGTTTAGGTATTCCCTGACCTTGTCACAAAAAAAGGGGAAAAAACCTCTCCAACCAGTTTGTTGGGTATGAAAGCCATTATTTTAAATTATATTAGACATTATTTACAGCACTGGGTGCGTGGGGGATATCTCCACCTCAAATGCACACCCAGCAACCAAACAGACCAGGTTATGGGTATGAAATTAATACATGATCACTACACATCCATTACATCTCCAGAACACATACACATATGCTAACTAATTCTGTGAACTTATTTGGATATGCATAGGGGTGTTCTGAGGGTCTCTGTCGTTTGGGAAACACCCAGATTTTCCTTCTATGGTCCCAGATATCCTAATGAATCTCTTCTTCAAAGTATCTGAACTACGTGGTCAAGTCACGTTGCACTTTTCTCACTGTCTTTGTTCTCAGAACTAAGACATCTGCTGGTACAGATTAATCACTGCTACAGGCACTAAGCACTATCTGGTACAAGACTAAGCATTAATCACGGATATAGGGATCAAGCACTATTTTGCTAAAGTTAGAAGAATTTCCCAACATCTTCCCCCACTGCTGCACAACCTCCTTTTTAAAGAAATGTGACTTGTTCGGTCAGAACCTGACCCTCTGCCAACCACAGGGACAGCATTTTTCAACACTGCTATAGGTAAAGGTGACCAGGAACCATTAACAAATGTCAGGACTGCTGGAGCACAGAGCAGAGCACATCCATCACTTTGGAGAGATGCACTTTGGACACTGAAGCTTCCCCAACAATTCCCCAGGCGTAGGCTGGGTTTTATGGGCTGGTTGTACAAGCACCTCACTTCTCAAGTACTGTCATTAGGAATTTAGTGTGTAGCATTTGCTTTACAACCTTCTGGGAGAAGGAAAACCTCCCTGTGCCCAGTCAGAGCTGAGGGACAGCCCCCCCAAACTCACACAGCTGAAGAGCTCCGTGGTCAGCCCCAGGTAGTTGTGCAGTGCCAGGAACGTCACCCTCTGCAGCCTCACCATGATGATCTGCAAACAAGAAGCATCAGGAATGGATTTAGCATTCTCCCACACTTGTTCTGGCATTTAGATACAATCGTGTACCACAGTACCTGGAAGCACTTTATAAAACACAGACTGTACCCTATGCTGAAGTGCCTTTTTAGCAGTTGATACACTGAGACAGAGATAGAGTCAAGTGATTTCCAATGACTTCACAATCATTTGACGGCACAAGAATCCAAAGCCTCACTCCCAAACACCAAATGCTTTTTGCTTTCTGTAAACATCAGTAATAGAGGTCCCTTGAAATAAAAGTTTTTGCTTCCAATTTTCTCCTCTCATTAAAAACAATCAATCCATCTTTCTCATTCAGAACCTGAGCCACAAGCATTCAAACCCAGAACATCAGTGCTACCCGACCTTCCTCTGCCCTGCCAGATAATTCCCACTCCTAAGCCATCCTCTCTTTTGTACCAGCTCTCCCAGAGTAAATTAAGTTGGTGTTAATGATCTGTTCTCCTCAACCACCAGTACGAGGAGCTCAGGTGTCACTCATAAATCATCCAGATACCAGAACACTTTGCAAGGACAAAAAGATTTAGCAGTGATAGTAAAACGAAAGGACAGCCCAGAGTGACTCATCAGACACTGCACTCTCTGGCTGTTACACATGAGGGACAAGGCAAACTGGAATCCTTAATTCCTGATCCTTGCACCACCTCCCACCTGCAGGAGGGACAAGCCAAACTTCAGTGCTCACCTGAGCTCCTGCAAAGCAGGGGGAAGGTGAACTTTGAGCTAATCCAAAGCACAACTCTTTCCTCGGGTGCTGACAGACACTTCTGAAGTGGAAATTCACATATCCACCCGAATTTTGTGAATTTTCCAAAGCATCACCCCTCACCAAACAGCTTCTAAGGGTCCAGCAGTCCTATTTCAGAACATGTGACAGTCTGTTCATGATTCTAAGCCATTCTGAAGCACTGTCGGTGCAGAGCCCACGCCAGCACCTTCTCCCCAAGGACCAACAAGCTCCCAGTGCAGGTCAGGCTGATTAAAGAGGCTACCACAGGCAGAAACTCAATTAATGGAGATATATATATATAAAAATTATTTCTACCTGTATGTGATAACGCTGGGATTATTAAGTCTAGGCCTTTAACAACTTAGGGGAATAGCAGGATATATTCCACATCTCAAGAAGAAGCTGTACCGAGCAGTTCCATAGCTGCCAAAGGATGATGAACCTGCTGAACCTCTAAATGTCTTCCTTGTAACTCCGAAATAAGAGTGATTCCCCTTTCCCCCTCAGTTCCACCTACCTGTACCACTCTCACCAGAGTTTCAGGGTATTTTTGGAACACATCTTGGAAGGCACTGGCTGGAAGTCTCAGAATTGTGGATGGAGTGGCTGCTCGGGCTGAGACTGTTTTGTACGGAGCAGGGTGGCCCTGATGGAAAGTTCCAGAGACACAAGATTAATCCACCAATTACCCAACCCAAACCTTCCCAAATTCCTGCTTTGCTACTCTGTATGTTTGGCAGACGTGATCTGACCCCACAGAAAGGCTTGGACTTGTGCTCCATGACCCTCGGGTGGAGGAGGGAGGGGGAACTCACACCAGCAGTTCATCAGAATTAAACAGAGACAGAGGCAGAGAAATAAGAGCTACAAGGAGGTGGATCAGGTTAAGGGTCTGTCAGCTCTGTTACAGACAGAGTCAGGCTTCAGAAGCATTTCAAATTCCAGCTGAAGAGAACAGAGGGTTTGTTGATTTTATTATTTGGACTGACAGCCAAGCTATTTGCTGCAAAAACAACCCCAGACTCACACAATCAGCACAAAGCACAACAAAACTGTACAGTAATTACATACATAATGGAGTGAGACAAAACCCAGGCAGACTTCTTGCGTTTCAAGATACATATATATATATGTCTTCATATATATATGAAATATTCCATGTGACAAAGCCAAACAGCTTCTCTTTACTTAAGACAAAGTGGGTCTAGAACATCTTGCTCAAAGAACAGATTGAGAATTAACAAACCAATGAAAAATAAAACTGCAAGTGGGCAGAATACAGTGATTTTTTTTACCCTGGAAGGCAAGCCTCTGGTTTAGGATTTTTCCCCTTGAATCACAATAAATCTTAACAAAAATCTATTGCCAAACACTTGGACAAAAAACACCAGACAACACCCCTTCTAAAATGTAATGCTGGAAATAACATCTATAACTCATGAATTAATTTATTAATACATCAACTGCTGATCTACCCAGTATTTCTAAGATAAAATGAGCCCTTTTACAGCACAGAGAAGGAGCAAAGGAAGAAATGGAGTTTCTGCTTTAACAGCCACCTCACAGCCTTCCCCCTCCTGAACAGCAGCAGGGAAATTTTTCCAAGCACTAAACACACAGACATTAAATGCTGATAATAAAGGAAACAACTCCCAAGTCTTCCAGAGTACCACAAAACTTCACACAATCACTGGGAAGGAATTCCTGCCTAAAGAACCCAGCAAAACCAAACAAGAGACTTTCTGTACCGCAATAATCACTCTGGAAAATAAAGCTGCAGCTCTGTCTGCTGGTCTGCAAGGCACCATGAAGTAGGTTCTAAAATTAAATTAAATTAATTGGAACCAATTTCTTAATTACACAAACTTCAGCTGACCTTTTTATACAATCTGGGGATGATATTAATAGCTTTGATTTTCAAGTTCCTGAGGGATTGGAAATTTTAAAGATCCCTTTGACCTACAGGGCAAAGTTACCAGTGTCCTCAGTTTTCTTAAGTTTCTTTAATTAGGTAAAGAAATTAACCAAAATGTAAAAAAAATATATGCAACAATCCTCTTTTACAAGCCAGTTTAAAGTCTGCCTTCAGATAAAGAATTACTTTGGAATCCTTATAGTTAAATGCAACAGAAAATGTATATAGTCTGGTTTTAAGTGCATGGTTCACTGAATTTGCCACCAGTTGTATTTCCTACTAATCTCTACATCAAATATATAGTGAAAAGTAAGGAAATCTAGTAAATCTTTAATTGCTGGACAAGGATAAACACCAAGTTTAATAGTCTTTCATAACAGTTATTCCAAAGAGCCAAATAAGCCCTGTTTATACATTAATGTGGTCTCCAGTCTGCCCAGTTAAGTGTTTGGTTTTTTCTTGTGCTTGTGAGAGGAGAGGCCAGTCCTGAGAGTGTCAGAAAACCAGTTTTGGGATAATAATGGATAATGATGCAGCAGCCTTTTCCTCCAAAGAACAGCCCATTCCTTCAGCTTTTCAGCACATAATTTTGCCTTTTTGATATCCCTGCATGAGAGCAGCTCTGTTCTGAAAGGGCCAACACCATAACTAATGGGTTTGGAACATGCTAAAAGCTGTGAGAGGAGCTCGAGGAGGAAATGTTCTGTAATTGTCAGTTCTCTCAGATGCAAAATAATCAGCAGCACAGGGAGAATACCAGGTTTAAATTGTACTATTTTGCAATCCCACACTGAGATGACAGGAACAGTTAAGTTATAATCACGAGTGAAACGGGGTTTTTTCAAGAGAACTTTTTGTTCTCAGGGCAGGTAACTATTTACTTGTTCCAAGAGCTGTGAGATGTCACCTACAAGCAGCAGCTGAATCCAAATGACAGCTAATGGCCAAATCCAAATGAATTTGGTTAAGAAATATGCTATAAGAGATACAGGTGCTTTACATTCTGCCACCTGCAGTGGTAACTCTTTTTTGTACCCAAAAATCTGGCATATTCTCCCTCTTTCCATTGCCTGGGATTTGTCTTCCCCCCCTCCTACCTGACACCCTCCTCACTGCAGCGACACTGCTGCACCCAAAGCTCTTGCAGCAATCAATCTCTTCTTTATAACCTCATCTATCTTGTCCAGTGCCACTTAAACAGACCTGAGCCCTGCAGGCTCTCCTTTATCCAAGTGTTTTTTCAGCTTCTTCTAATCCTGACTTTCATTTCCCCCCCTCCTTAGTCACTGCCAATTGATCAATATTCCTCACAGCCTCCTCTTTTTCATTTCTGCTCCCAGTTTTCCTAATACCAACTCCACCAGGAGGACAAAAGAAGAGTGAACCCCAAAGCTCCAGCAATCAGCATCACAAGCCATCTCTGCTGGTCCCACTTAACCCTGGATGGACATTCACTGTCCAGGGAAAAGCTCTGGCTGCACACACAAGCTCTCAGCTGCTGAAAACACTTCATGGACATCAACAATGCTCAGCTTGGGAGACTTCTTGAATATTTTGGGCAGTATCAGTTCAGAGTCAGATTAACTACACCTCAGAATTGTTCCAGAACACCAGGAAAGGGCCTGTACCTACTTGGATTCAAAAGCTTCCAGCTTCTCCTCCAAGTTTAGAGCAATCAGCATTGATCTGTTCTCAGAATAAGTCAAGTCTCATGTCACAGCTGGTACCTTTGTCTTTAGTAGATCTAAAGGGACTTTTCAATTTAAAAACTGAAAGAATAAATTAGAAAAGTGCCTCTTGTGTGACCTTTCTTTTAGATCCAACAACAGGAGCTCTTGCAGCAACCTCAGCTTTCTCACAAACCTCTCAGCGAAGTGAGGGACCAGCCTGACATCATGTGCTACACAATCAGTCAAAAGAATCACAAATTTAGATAAGACAACTGAAATCCTCTCTGAACACACCCTTTCTTCATGTCAGAGCTTTGTGCTGGGTGACAGCTAAGGTTATGGTATCTGCAGGAAGTTCTAACTCACTGATTTGGAATGACACTGAGGAGTCTCCTCTACTTTGATCCACTTCCTCACTCCTTGCCCATTTTGATGCTTCTTCCATACCCAAAGTCAGCAAGGGACATAAGGAAGAGGAAAAACAGAAATAAAGCAGGCAGTTTTATTTCCCACAAAGCTGGGAAATGAGGAACAAAAGAGCTGTAAAAATAAATGAGAACAAGTTTAGCAAAAAAACCAAAACTGCAAGGTTTTTTCATTCCATGTTCTTCTCCACGCTGCTAACTCTGTTCAACACACTTTCAATCATTTTTATTTTTTTATTTACCAGTGGTATAACTAATGAGAAGGAGAAAAAAAAAAATCACAGAATGAGAATTAAAAACCAAAGAAGATCCCAACACAGCACAAAATGAATGGCAACGCTCTTAAAAAAAACAAAGCCACAAAACACTGTTATACAAGAAGGATTTCTTTTCCTATATTCCTTTATAAAGCAAGAAGATGACTAGTACTAATGTTCCTATATGATGGCCCTGCTCTTTAGAATACTGTCATTAAGAAAATTTAGTGGTGGAAGTAACAAAGAGAAAGGTTCTAATAAGAATTTACAAATATATTAATATGAATTTGACAGCAAGAAATAGACTTGTACAGTCCAAATTATTCACATGCCGTTACTTTCTACAGAAGAAACTGTGACCAAGCTTAAAAAATTGTATCCCTGTCGATAGGTTTTATGGGAACTATAAATACAGATTTAAATGCAAACACGCATCTATATAAGTGGCAAAGAACACTTTAGAGAATCCTTAAACTACTTAATGGTACTTTTTAATGAACAGAGACAGCCAAACACAACAGAAACATGATATAAGGTCAAACATGAATGTTGATTAGATTATCTTCATCCTCTCCGCTACTAAAATGCTTCAAAAGAAAGCACATTCAGTGCTTGAGTATTATCAAAGATGATGAATTCAACACCTTCCATTCAGGTATTCCTAAATAGCTGAATACACTGATGATTTCAGCAAAACATCAGTGTAATTCCAACCGAAACAAAATCCACCAATTTGTTCATCAAATATGACCCCCAAACATTCAGCTCATCCTGTCTCCTGCCCAAGAGCACAACCCTCAGCTGGTCACCAGAACCACCAGTGCTGGAAAATAAATCAATCCATCAACTGCTTTCGCGGTATAATCATCATCATCATGGCTGGGCTTCGCGAACGAAGATTTGTGAAGGACTCTACCCACGCTTGCTACAAGCGCGCTGATGGCTAAAAAGGCCAATGCGAGATAGACACGTCCGGTTGCAAAAGGCACAGCAGAATGGCTCCCCAGGTGGTACTGAAAGGACACGGTTCTTTCTGCGTTGCCTTTTCTCCTCGAGAGTGATCCTGCGTTTATTTTCAAAAGATATTGCAGCATTGTGAATAGTGTGTCTCCAGGCCTCCCGATTGGAGGCCAGAGCAGACCAGTGATGGTGATCGATAATCACAGTAACAGCAACTGTCCAGATTTATTTCCATTAGATTAAATAAAAATAAATTCAGTAAGCAACAAATCAAACTCTCAGGCACGTGGTGTGACTCTTGGGCATGGGCCTGTGCAGGGCGAAGGGTTGGACTCGATGGTCCTTGTGGGTCCCTTCCAACTCAGCATATTCTGTGAAACAGTGTAAAAGCCTGGGCCCAACCTGGTCCTGCTCCTAACTTGAGTTGCGCCCTTGAGCAAATCAAAGCCTGTCTCAGACTTCCAGACATAAAGGAATAATCCAAATCCTACTGCTGACCAGGAACAGCCAGAGTTACGCTGCCAAGCACGCGACTCACAACCGCCTTACACACCCCAGGGTCACCTCCCACCCGGGAAGGCCTGGGAGGAGGAGAAGAGTCAATCAAGAAACCATTTTGCATTCTGAGTCCTTCCCAGGAATATCCAGCTCCTGCTCCCCCTGCCAGGCTCTGACATCCAGCAGCACTGCAGGAACCCTGCAGCCTCCAGAACTCACCGTGATGACATCGAGGATGCTGAGAAGGCTGTGGACACTGTCTCCTGCCAGCACCTCCTTAACCACCACTTCTGTTCCATCCTGCAGGCACAGACACACCATTACTGCAGGATCACAGCTGCATTTTGGCAAATTTGGAGCATTTCAGAAAGCTTGACTTGCTCCCATCCTCCCACATACTCTGAGCAGCTCCCATTCCAAGTTCCCCATTGGGACTTGGATGCTTGTTTTGTCTCTGCTCTGATGGAAATGTGCTAATTCCAACCACGGGGTTTTAAACCACCATTCTAAAATTGATAAATTAAAAGAAGCTAAAAGCCAGTTTTGCCTGGGGGGAGTTGGACTTGCTTGTCTTTCCTTTGTAACCACCAACAAAACAAAGCTTCCTTCACTCTGAGGCAGAATAAACCTCCTTTATCGAGGGGTTTCATGTCAAGAACAGCAAAATGTAAAAATATACAGAAATCACCAAATTTGGTATAATTTCCAAACACAAGTTCCCTGCATTTTCAGCCATTGGAAGCCTGTTCACAACCTAAAGCTAAACTCAATGTTTAATCAGGAAGAAGAAAAATACTCAAAATCAAACTTGGCAGAAGGGATCACAAGGGCTGGCACTCAACATTTTAAGACTCACCCATGAAACAAATCATGATTTCTTTTCCCTGTCTACCCAAAAGTGAACCTGACTCATCCACCTCCCAGGTAAAACCCAGTAACCCCCATTAGAATATTCTGAAGTGAGCTTGGCCTCTCCTGCTCTCTGTGCCCACCCACTTTCTATAATGACCATCCCAAAAGTGAATGTTTCCAAGCCCACCTTGCACGCTGTCCTCCCTCAAGAACTATGCAACTCCTGTGTGAGGATATTTCAACATGCCCCATCAGCACTGTGTCCTTCTCTCTCATCTGAGACACGAGGGACCAGAGCTACAAACCTTGATCTTTATGAATACCACGGCCCCGAAGTGTCGGGAGTAATCCCTTCTAAATCACCACGATTAGGTGATTCACAGGCCTAAGCCTAATCAATGCTTAACGATTCATGCCAGGCTATATGCTGTGCCAACAAATTCATGTTAAAAACTGCAGAGCAGTTGATTCTTACACTTTCTTGGATGCAAACTTCCAGCTTCCCATCCTGCACGACGTAGATGCTGTTGTCCAGCTGCCCGGGACGGAAGATGTACTCGCCCTCGTGCAGCTGCACAAAGAACATGTGCTTGCACAGCTCCAGGAACAGAGGCTTCTCAAAGTGCCCAAGGACCCTGCAGCGAAGGAAATGCAGAGGGAAACCCAAAATTCACCAGTGCCCTTGGAAAATCCTTCTTAAATTAGCAAAGCACGAATAGCAGAGGAAGCCCCGAGTGGCTGCTGCGGGGCAGAAGGAGCAGAGCTCCCCAAAACAGAGGTGCAAGAGCACTGTGAAACACCGAGACTGTAAATATTGGGGTTCCTTTGGAGAAGAACTCCAAGGAATGCCAGCAGGCTCAGCAGGAAGTGCAGCCAGCCTGCTTCCAGCAAACACCAGCACGGCTTCAGAAGGGGAAGGAATGTAAAACCCTGAAGGATTTACACACTGCAGGAGAAAAGTTACTCTGTGGAAGTCTCCCTTTTAGCGCAGCTGCCCTGTCCATGGAACCAGGACACAGGAGAAATATTGAAAACACAGGGAAAAATTCCTGTCATCTGCACATACTTTAAATTTGGAATATTCCATCTCCTGCAGGTGATGTGCACCTGAACTCCTTCAGTACTGAAAATAGCCAGTCACTACCAGGCAGACAAAAATACAGGTCTTAAACCTGATCACTCTGTTACAGAGCTCCATCGGCTCACATTTATCAGGATTAATCCATCAAATTCTACTGCAACATCAGTTAGTCACAGGAGATCATAATTCCACAGTAGCCAGTTTAGATGACTTAAATAGCATTTTTATTCGAGAATGTATGACCTTCAGGACTGAGTTATATCACATCTGGGAGGAAAAATGAACATCCACAAACGAAACCAAAATTACAGACTGGAAGATCTGAGACCCCTGGCTGTGTCAGCAAATTTAACCTCTTGCTGAAGGGGCACAAAGACCAACCCTTCTTCTTAATCTGCCCAAGAGCCCTGGGGATTAACTTGACTTTGATTTGATTTGCAACCTTTTCAGCCAGAGAAGTAAAAGATTCTGCAGCTTAGAGAGCTGTCAATATGGTATCCAATTAACATTTACCAATTATGATGCTTTCCTGTACCAAAAAATTGTCTGACAGAGCCTAAAGAGAAGTTTTAAAATGCAGTATACATCTGTTCATGTTAGAACACCTTCATTATCACTACCCCCAAATTTAGGCCACTAATCTACATACTTTTTTTTTTAAAACCTCTCATTTTTTATTTTTAAAACAAACTTCGTTATTTTCTCAATGTTTCTACAACATTCAATGTCATTTATTCTGTCCTCAGGCTCAGATGAATTTCAGTCAACTCCTTCAAGATTCTGACCCTGCAGCCATAAAGTCTGAGACTTGACACAACCTGCCAAATATTCACATCACTTGAGCATCAACATTACCTGACATTTTTAAGCATGTACAGGACTTCTGATGGCAAATGGGAATTCTTCACATCAAATTCAGTCAGATCTGCCTCTAGCAAAGAGGGAGGAGGCTCTTTCCTCTGCAGAGTTGGACATTCCTTCTTAATACGTAGAATCCTGCAAAGGAAAATGTGAGTCAGAGAGCTCAGGACATCCCCTCATTTGTCTTAATCATATAGTAAATACCGAATAAGTATATAGTGAATACTAAACACTCACCATCCCGAGTTACACATTATCAATTAGCTAAACCTTCCACCTTCCTGCCTTTCTTCAACCAAACCAGTCAGTGCTGCATAAACCACCCCAGTTCAGCAAACTGCCCAGCTGATCCTCAGCTGACAGGACTGGGAAAAGCCAGGAGCTATGGAAAAGTGCTCTGCTAAGGACTTGACCACAAATAAAAACTCTAAACCCATCCTCCATGGCATAATCTTTCCCCTTCCCAAAAGCCCGAGTACCTTTTAGCCAGGGATAAAACTTTTGCCCGTTTGCGCATCCTCTGGCGAGGCACCGTGTTCCCAACCAGGGAGTTTGGAAGAGTTGTAACCTGGGAGGAAAGAAGGAGAACAAAAACAGTTACTAAAACCCAGAACAAACCAGAAAAACCAACCCAATAGTTCCAACTCATCCACCAGCCATTCAGAATCACAGAATGTGCTGAATTGGAAGGGACACACAAGGATCATCGAGTTTAACTCCTGGCCCTGCACAGGCCCAGCCCCAAGAGTCACACCCTGTGCTCCAGAGGATCATCCAATCGCTCCCCTGGCTCTGTCAGCCTTGGGGCTGTGCCCACTGCCCTGGGGAGCCTGGTCAGTGCCCAACCCCCCTCTGGGGGAAGAACCTTTTCCTGAGATCCAACCTGACTCTGCCCTGAGGCCATCAGAACATGAACAGAGTGGAACACTCCTCTAAGACCTCAGGGGATTGGAACATTTACTTCAGGATCACTGCCTTTCTATGAAGCAAGCAAAGTGTATTTTGATTTTACTAAGCAACTGCTACAGAGGTAATGGATGGTGGGAGGGGAAAAACCTTTAGCTGTGGTTCTCATTTAGGAACACTCAACATCAGGAAGAGGAGTAAGGCACTGATCTCTGCTCCCTGTGACCAGGGACAGGACCCCAGGGAACAGCTGGAGTGTGCCAGGGAGGTTTAGGTTGGATCTCAGGGAAAGGTTCTTCCCCCAGAGTGGGGCTGGGCACTGACCAGGCTCCCCAGGGCAGTGGGCACAGCCCCAAGGCTGACAGAGCTCCAGGAGGGTTTGGACAATGCTCTCAGGGACAGGGTGGGATTGTTGGGGTGTCTGTGCAGGGCCAGGGCTTGGACTGGATGATCCTTGTGGGTCCCTTCCAACAGAGGATATTCCATGATTCTATCTGGCAGTCTGTGTGCTGACAAACCAGGGCCACGTTCATGTCTGGGCTGGTGACAAACCAAGGCTTTTCCCTGCTTTTCCTAGTTCCCAAGTGCCACCCTCTGGAGAAACACAACAACTGCTACACCAAGAAAACCCCTCATTAGTTACTTCCAAAACATTCCTAGTTCTTCATTAGTTTCTCTAAGAGTTGAATCTCTGTAAAACGTCTCTGTCACAAAATAAATCTTTAATTACTTTGGAGGGGTTTAAGTAAAACCTTGGTATGTTATCAAAAATTCCCAAATTACAATCCACAGCAATCAGTGTGTAATAGTCTCTGCCTTATTCAGGAATAAAAGTGAAAGGCAAGGTCTAAAACCCCAAACCCAGAAAATACCTGAAATGATTTTCCCATGTGGGATTCTAAGCATTCTTTACTTATGTGACTTACATATAAACAGCTGTGTTAAAGAATATTAAAATTATGAAGAATTATGAGGAATATTAACATTATGAAGTTGCACACACACAATTTCCCTCCACTAAGGGCTTTTTTGGCTACATAAAGGCTGACCTGCAATGCAAGGTTCAGGGAGTAACCACCTCTTCCACAGTGAGACAGAGCTTCAGAGCTGAATATTAAACCCAGCACAGTGTCTAATTAAGTGCAGGTATTTGAATTCACCTCAACAAAGTGAATGAGGCAGAAGGCCATGGCAGCTCATAGGAGGAAATGTTCCTCAACACCCAGTGGCTGGCAATCCAAGGTTCCTTTCCTGGACCTTATTTTTCTAGAGATGCAGGTTTTCAGTGCCCTGGCACTGTGAGTGCTCTCCTGGACTCAGCAGGTCATGGCACAGGGCACAGCCAGGACCTCCCCCAGCCACACTCTGCCCAAAAGGGGCCAGTCCCATCCTGGCCTGGCAGCTTCCCAGGAGTTCTGACTCTCCAGGACAGAGGGCAGGGAGAACATACCACAGTCAGAATTATACAGCCTTGGTTTTCTCCAGCCATTTGTACCCACTATCCTTCACTAAACAGAGGATTATAAATAAGCAACAAACATTTGGGGCTCTGAAAAGCACCACCTGAGGAAGAGGCAGCTTCCCAAAGTCAGGGATTATCAGTAGTACCACACGTATACATATATATACACACTGTATACTTACATGAGAGAGAGAGATATATACGCATCACATATATAAGATATATATCTATATAGACCATATCTATATAGATACCTATAGAGATATCTATAGAGATATCTAGAGATATCTATAGAGATATCATAGAGATATCTATCTTATACATGTAATGTGTATATATCTATATAGACATATATCTTATATATGTAATATGTATATATATATCTTATATAGATACATCTGATATAGATATATATCACATATTGACAGGACAAGGGGAAATGGCTTTAAACTGAAAGACAGCGAGTTCAGATTGGATACTGGGGGGAAATCCTTCCCTGTGAGGGTGGGGAGGCCCTGGCACAGGTTGCCCAGAGAAGCTGTGGCTGCCCCATCCCTGGAAGTGTCCAAGGTCAGGTTGGATGGGGCTTGGAGCAACCTGGGCTAGTGGAAGGTGTCCCTGCCCATGGCAGGGGGTGGGATTGGATGAGCTTTAAAGTCCCTTCCAACCCAAACTGCTCTGTGATTCCATGATATTTAAACAATCATCAACTCCACGCAGGAGTTAAGATATTCAGTGATTTATTACTACTCTCAGTGGCTGCAAATATTCTTGAAAGAGGTAAAGTTTGGCCAGAAGGAGAAGCTCCTGCTTCTCCATCAGCAATTCAGGAAGCATTCCAGGGGTTTTGAAACATCCACAAAATCCCAGTGAAATTTTACAGGCTGAAGGCCTAAAGTATTGCAAAATCTACACCTCCCAGAGCGCATTTTAACCTCCCTTCCCTCCCCCTCTGCCAGATGCTTTCACCTTCCTCATGATCTTCCTCCCGTAGAACATCACTTTGTCCCTCTTGCGAAACCTGTACTGGGGCACGTGGGGCTGGAGTTGTTCTGGAACAGAGAAGCACCACGTCAGAAACCACCTGCTGAGGGGAAACATCTGAGAGAAGTTTGGCAATTTTACTGCCCTTGCTCCTGTCTGCTCAGCTGGGAGTTCAACCAACTCAGGACACCTCAGTACCCAGCTCTGACCAGCCAAGCCAGAGCAAGGAAGAGCTGGTTTGGGGTCCTACCTCAGCACCAGAGGAGATTAAGGGCTCTCTAAACAGACACGAGGATTAGGCAATTTTAATCTCACAAAGAAAACCTCTAATTCAATCATTTCTCATTACTGAAACAGTGAAATCACAGCAGGGCTGAAATCATTTGCGTAATTTAGAGCTAATACTAAGGCTGATCCTAATCACACACTGGAGAAATAAAAACCTGCAGCATCCTGCACGTGACAGTTTTGGATTCTGGGTTCAGGCCTGGGTAAGTGAATCAACAAGAGTTCTTTATCCTTTTAAATGCTGTTTTCCTGCAAGAGCCACCCCTTCACAGCAAACAACTACCACAGATTATTACAAAATACTGAAGATAGCTGGGCAAACTGTGTCTAAAACTTACTTAGTTATCAAGTACTTACTGGATTGTCTCACTCTTCTGTACACAACAAACACAACAACTGCAATAAACAGCAGCGCCACTGCAGCTCCAATTGCAATTCCAGTCAGCTGGGAGGGGAATTTAGGGGAAAAGAAGTTAATAATTTTCAACTTTATAAATTACTATGTACTTTTTGGAGGACTGATGAACACTCAGCTCAGTAATATGTCTAAAAGTCAAGCCCATTCATAAATACTTGGTTTTTAATTCAAGCATCACATGTGCAAGAAATTTAAGCTCTATCAGTGGCTCACAGGTAAAATATTCCACATTTTTCTTCCCAAAGATCTGTGAGCTCATCAACTCAATGCACAGGAGATGGGCAAGGGCCTGCAGTGACAGGACAAGGGGGAATGGCCTTAAGCTGAAGGAGGGCAGGTTAGATGGGATATTGGGAAGAAATTCTTCCCTGTGAGGGTGGTGAGGGGTTGGGACAGAATTCCCAGAGAAGCTGTGGCTGCCCCATCCCTGGAAGTGTCCAAGGCAAGGATGAACTGGCCTGGGAGCACCCTGGGCTAGTGGAAGGTGTCCCTGCCCATGGCAGGGGGTGGGACTGGATGAGCTTTAAGGTCCTTCCCAACCCGAACCAGTCTGGGATTCTAAATAACAGGAGTTAATTCCAGCCTCTTGCCCAGCGACAGCAATGAAACAAACACTCAGACTCTGACAATTCCTGACAATTCAGGAGAAGCTGCACACTCTGGATGCACAGCCAACCTCCAGCCGTACTTTACCATAGTGGTGTGGATCCTGTCCTCCACAAACTGCAGCATGGGGGTTGCATCTCCTGGGATCACAGCCTGGCACCAAAAGGAAGGTGAAGTTAGTTTCCCACAACTGGCAAAAAGCCTCCATGAAAACATCCCAGCGCCTGGTCTGTCACATCCCTTAAAACACAACTTGATTGTGTTTTTCAACATCTTTCTTTGACTTTGCAAACACAAACATTCAGTGGAGAGGGGTTATCAGGGGAGTTTTGAGTTGGTGTCAGTTCAACACATTCTAAACAGTTGTAAACCAGGTGATAACCTTTTTTGGTGGTTTTAAGTTATTCAGAGCAACAAGGACGAGAATGGAACGTAAATGACTTTATGAGACTGAGAAGATAAGTCATAAAGCAGCAGGTTAAAGTCATCATAAGAAGCCAGTGAAGCACGTGGGCCAAAGCCCTGACCTCAGGTGGGCTGTCCTGGGACCTGTGCCCACCACTGCTTCTCAGGAATAAAACCTGGCAGTTAAAAGAACCTCACAAATGCCAATTTAAAACTTAGGAGAAGGGGAAGAAAGGCAAAAAAAAACTACAAACAAGTAGTGAACAAACCCAGCACAAGGAGATATGTCCCCCTGCAAGTCTTGAATCCGCCAAGTCCTTGAATTAAGCACTACACACAGTTCTGGTCCCAGTTCCTGCCCCTGGTTGCAGACCTGGATGACATCTGAATTTAGCTTTGCCACCAAGAGAAAAAACGAAGTGCACACCGAGTCACCAAACTAGTCTCTCTCATAAAATTAATTCCAGTTCTACAGCACAACTGAAACTCCTGCCCGACCAGTCACCTCTCACTGTGCTCACTTTGGCCCCTCAGGTTCTTTCACAGCACGTGGACAACTTATCTTCCCAACATGAATCAAACTAAATCTATCACTACTTTTATCAGACTGTTATTCATGGGATTGTAGTAGAAAGTCGTAAAAATTTGAAAAGAATAAAAAGCTGATTATGTGGTAGCAACAGATACAACACCTGGTGACACAGAGAGTTCCCGGTGTAAATCCGCTGTGGTCACTTAATGTATTCCCCCTTGACAGTGTCAGGGGCACGGACAGCTCTGCTGCTCTCCAGGCCTGTAGGATCTCAAGTAACATCAAAAATAGTAGTTGCCAGCTGACACTCACAGTGCTGCTCCGGGAGGAGGAGAAACAAACCCACGAGCGAAAGAACAAAACCCCGCCGTGCCCGGAGCAAACCCTCAGGCCTCAAGGAGGGAAAGAAGAAACTCAGAGCTCCAAGAAAAACACCGAGAGGTTCTTGCAAGGTTTTTACCGGTGAAAACACGACATTCCCCACCCAGACCCAGGGGAGGATCTTTTCCAGCACTGCCAATCCTGCCGGAAAAGCAGAGGAAGCCAAGCAGACAGGGCTGAGCTGTGGAGACAAGTGGGACGTGTCGGCAATTCCTGGGCCATGACAGCACCTGGGGCAGGTGTCAGGTCACGGGCAGCTCCTCTCTGAGGAGGGCTATGGCCACCACCCAAACCCAAGGACTTCACAGGTGCCTCACACAGCCCCAGACAATTCCCAGACCCAAAACACCTGTGGGATAACCCTGAAAAGTCCCTCACTCCATTAGAAAACGGAGCAAAGGCCTGCTCAGAGGATGGATTAGCAGAAAGAGCTTTTCTTTGCTTCTTGGTGTTGGGAGTTTCCTTAAGAAACAGAGATTTAACAGCCATCGGCACAGACATGCAGCCTCACAACTAATGCTCACACCCATCCAGAGTCCAGGCACAAACACTCAGCTCTGCTGAGAGTCCAACAACATCTCCCTGCAGTCCAAGGCAAACACTGAGACATTCCCCGTCCTGGGAGGAGTGGGAAAAGCTTATCAGCACTGAAAGCAAGGCCTTAAAATTGGGACTGCCCAAAACATCAGACTTCCTCCTTGCTCTGAAGCACCCAGGGTCACATGCCTTGTTTTGACTACAGAGACTGGAGCTTCACGAAACACTTTGAAGTGCCCAGGAGTAGGCTGTGTGCGGTTTTTAGTTCTGAGAAGTAAAATAGAATAGAATAGAAGAACTATTTTGTTTTTCACAACTGTGAAAAGCACCACATGCCTTGCTGGACCACGAGTTTCCAATTTATGGTTAAGGATAAATGTAAGGAGAGCAGGCTGCCAGAATTCCGCAATTCTCCCTTCTTTAGGCTAAAACCATACAAAACAAAAGCTATTTAAACCATATCATTGTGCGAACAGTTTAAAATACAAAGCAGAGTGTGAATGGTTCACAGGAAATCAAAAAAACTTTTAAAATAATAAAAAACACACACACACTAAAATGAGACCAATCCTAAAAAGCTTGAAAGGGTAAAGCTCTTGGAAGGATAAAACTCTTGGAAGGATAAAACTCTTGGAAGGAAAGGTTCCTTCAAAGTAAATGTACCTAAAGGAATTGCCCAGATGTTATCAAATTAGGTACAGCACCTTTCAGCCGCTGGAAACAGCTGAGCTCCTGGGGAAATAAATATGCCCAAAAACAAGAGCAAAGCACAGTACCTCAAGGCTGGTGCTGTTGTCTTCTTCAGCCATGTCTGGAGGCACAGCAGGAGCAAAAGCAAAACCAAAAAGAGAAGACTGAGTTAAGAGATGATCACACTCTCTGAATCAAGTTCTTGAACAATACAAGAAGCCAAGGGGAACAACAGCTTTTTAACTTTATCAACCCTTTGTGATGAGCAACAGACCCCAGCACTGAAGTGCTGGGGGACAGGGTCGTGTGTCCTAAAGAAACTCCTCCGCAGCCAGGGGAATTCACACACAGGACATCCCGGGTGCCCACAGCCCAGTGGCACAGCCAGAGCCGCCTCTGGGCGCCTGTGCTCCAAGGAAAAGGGAACACCGGGATGGCACTGCCCGGGGCACACCGACAGTGTGCGGGGGGGACAGCAGCAGGACCGGGCTGCGGGGCCGGGCAGCACCGGGGCACCCCCCGGGTCAACCAGGGTGACCCTCCCGGTCAGCTCCGGACAGTCCCGGCTCATCGTCCTGGTCACTCACCGGCCAGCCCCGGGTCACCGTCCCGGTCAGCTCTGGCCGGACCCGTGTGGCCCCCCCGGGACAGCCCTGGGTTACCCTCCTGGACGGCCCCGGCCAGACCCCGGCCATCCTCCTGGGCAGCGGGGGTCACCCTCTGCTCAGCTCTGGCCCGACCCGGGTCACTCTCTCGGCCACCCGTGGCCGGGCCGGGTCACCGTCCCGGTCACTCCGCAGACTCCCCGGGTCACCGTCCCGGTCACTCCGCAGACTCCCCGGGTCACCGCCCCGGTCACTCCGCAGACTCCCCGGGTCACCGTCCCGGTCACTCCGCAGACTCCCCGGGTCACCGCCCCGGGTCATCCTCCGGCTCCCTCCCGGGTTACCCTCGCGGGCAGCCCCGCGACACCCCCGGGTCACCCTGCCCTGCCCTGTCCCGTCTCGCCCCGTCACACCTCGGGACACGGGCGTGAAACAACAACCCCCCCGCTCCCGCCGGGGCTCCGCGACTGCGGCACCGGGCGGGGGCACCGCGGGGCCGCACCGCCCGCAAGGCCCGCGTCCCGCCACCGCTTCTGGCCGA
>VZRE01007929.1:71631-82200 GCA_013396775.1 Cephalopterus ornatus
AGCTGCTCCAGCTCCAGCTCCGGCTGCGGCTCCGGCCGCGGTGCCCATCGCCGTCCCCATCCCGATCCCGATCCCGATCCCGGTGCCGGTGCCGCTCCCGGGCCGCAGCCGAAGGGCGCCCCGCCCGCCGCCGCCAGGGGGCGCCCCCGCCCCAGGCCCCGCCCACCCTCGTCGCCGATTGGCGGGAAAGCCCCGGCCGCGCCAGGCCCCGCCCACCCCGCGGGACGCTCGCCGATGATTGGATCGGACCGCGCGGCGAAGCACCGGCGCCGCGGACTGGCTGTCGTGTGCCAGCCAATGGGAGCGGGCGGTGTTGGCGGGCTGGCTCCGGGTCGTGAGGGGAGAGCGGAGGGACCGGCCCCGCCGAGCCCCGGCACCGCCGCCGACCGGCTCCGCTGGCCACCCGAGTGCCTGCAGAGACTTGCCCGGCCCGGGCAGCCCTCGGTCCTCTCAAGGACGGGCCTCGCTGAGCTCCCGCTGCCCTCAGGGAGCGGCCTCGCTCTCAGTGACCGGCTCCGTTTTCGCTGAGCCCTCGACAGCCGCAGGCCCGGCCCGGTGCCCGCCATGGGGCTGCTGTCGCAGCTGGCCCGCGGCCTGGTGCGTGGCGCCGACCGCCTGTCTCCCTTCACCAGCAAGCGCGGCCCGCGGAGCTTCAACAAGGGCCGCGGCGCCAAGAGGCCGGGCGTGCTCACCAGCAACAAGAAGTTCCTCCTCGTCAAGGAGATGGTGCCCGAGTTCGTCGTGCCTGACCTGACGGGCTTCAAGCTGCGGCCCTACGTGTCGTACCGCGCCCCCGAGGGCTCCGAGCCACCCGCCACGGCCAGGCAGCTCTTCGACGAGCTGGTGGCTCCGCACATCGAGAAGGACGTGAAGGACGGCACGTTCGACCCCGACAACCTCGAGAAGTACGGCTTCGAGCCCACGCAGGAGGGGAAGCTCTTCCAGCTCTTCCCCAAGAACTACGCGCGGTAGGGAACGAGCGGCGCCCTCGGCGGGGGCGAGGCACTCGCGGGGCAGGCTCTGGCACCGGACATTAAAGCGAGTCCTTCCACCTTGTCCCTCTGCAATGTGTGATTTAAATCCCGGGGGAAATTGGCCGTTCATTCCACACAGTTGTGCCTGGAGAGCACAGCCCTCCCTGGAGGTTCGTGGGGCGAGGGGCCCGTGAGGTTTCTAAAGACAAAGTACTGCAAAGTTTAAGAACTAAACTCTTAAGAGTTAAATTAAGGATGCAGACATGCACTCTGGGAGAAGGGAAGCACGTTCGGTGTGTGCTCTGAGCATCCCGTCTGAGTCCTGAAGGTGGGGTTTGCAAACCCCCGTATTTTCGGGGCTGGGGAGGGCCAGGAGGGGTTGGTGCTGCTCTGGCTCCCAGGTCCGATTCCTGCAGCTCCAAATCCCCACGCGAGTGAGCGCAGGGGCACAGACGGTGCAGGATCACCCACAGTGGGAGGAGGGAAGGCACAGCTTCTCTAACTCCAATTAAACTCTGCCTTTTTCACTTCCTGTGAAGCTCATCAGAGTAGGTTACACACAAGTGGTAGTTTTCTGCCTTCAGCTTTGGGTGCAACTCCTCAGCCCTTCTTTTCAGAGACTTTCTCTCCAGCCAGGACACTTTGCAGGTGGAGAATGGGGGAATGCACAGCTGGGGAGCAGCAGAGCCTGTGCCCTTTGACACCAGTTCCAGCTTGGTCTTCACCACATCGCTGCCCTCACACCCCACGTGAAGGCAGATTGTAACTGGAGCCTCCTCATTTCTCTGAGCAAAGCGAGGACTGGCCTAAAGCCTAAACCAGTGCCTCAGTCTGGTCCCAGTGACATCACTCCAGCTTTGCTGCCCTCAGGCCGTTTCCTCTCCATCTCACAAGGCAATAAAAAGCGTTACAAGCTTTAAAACAGAGCTACAGGGACACACCCTGGGTGTTCCCAGGAAACTGGCTTGTCCACTCTGACTCCCAAAGAACATTCACCAAGTGCCCTCGGAACCTAAGCCAAGTTCCTTTGATTTTTAAACCTCAAAACAACTAAGAAAAATAAATCACTTCCATTGGTTTTATTTTAAAAACATCCAAAAATAGCATGTTTTGTTTGTTTTTTTTTTTAAGAAAAGCTCTTGTTTGCAGTACTAATATGAATCTTCATGTAACAGCGCTCAGTGTTTTCTAAAACACACACTCACCCCTGAGCAGGGGGTCTCAGAGCAGTCAAGTTCTCATCTGTGTCTCATTTGGATGCAGCACTGTTACACAGAGACCTGTTGCTGGTGTTTCTCTCCCCCCAGACAACTCATCCTTTAGGACATTCAATGACAAATCACCCAAGCTAAGAGTTCCTTACCTAGTTTAAGCTGGTTTTTTGTTTCTAGGGATAGATAAAATGCTCCAGAAAGGGTGTTTTGCTGATGACTTCACAGTGAAAAAAGAAAGCTAATGGAGCAACCATGAGAAATCCTGCAGCCATTCCTGGAGGTAGTTTGGGCAATGCTGTTCAGGTTTTGGTTTCTGTACGTATTTTGAACTTAAAAAGATGTCAGGAAACACCACTTAAACTTTGTAGAGGTTTTGATCTTAAAGCTGTTCACCTTTAAAAAACTGAAGGATCTTGACTTTGGACCTAAATGTGGAGAGCAGAAAACATGAGCTGGATACAGGAGGCTGTGGGGGGCGGTTGAGTGGCACTAAACGATGGCAGGGTCACTGCAGGGTTTATCTAAACCAGGCTGTGCTCACCTGGGAGGGATGAGGGGAGCTGCCATCAGGGGAGGAGCGATGGGAAATGATGGAGGAGCAGCAGGATCCTCACAAGAAAGGCCCTGCTCACCACAACACTTCCATCTGCACTTCCTTCTGAACTATTAAACCTCTCTCCAAGGACACTGCACTGTGCCTGGCCTGCCTGAGCTCTTCTCGAGGGACTGGTTTACACAGCAGCCTCTGCTCAGGGGCTTTTCCAAGACATTCAGGGAACCTTCTGATCACATGCTGGGTCTGCTCATAGCAGCACAGTCTGGTTTGTGATGGAAGGAGGAGAACAGGCTTAACAGAACAATTTGAAATGCAAACCAGCCTTGAAAGGATCCAAATCTGAGGTACAAAGCCTGGGAGAGGAGGGCTGTCCCACTTGGAACCAGGACATTAAGGGAAAAACTAAATAAAGCTGTCTGTGCTTGACCACAGGCCTCTGAGCAAAGACTTTCCCCTGTGCTGAAAGTAAAACACCAGGAGTTCCATCAGTGGGGGCCTGGAAGGACTCCCAGGCTCAGCAATAAAACTGGGAAGGCCCAACAGGAGTCAAGCAGGGCGTTAAATTCAGCTGTCACTCTCAGTTCAGTTTTCCTGCCCCTCTCCCTTGGGACTGGTCAATGCAGACTTTCAGCTGTTCTTTTGGATGGAGATCCAGGACTTGGCATATCAGGAGTGGTCCCCAGGCTCATCTCCCACCTCCAGACATGGAGGATGTTGTCATAGAAGGAACAAGTGGCCACGATGCTCGTCTCTTTGAGGCTGTCTGGGGACCTGGCCGAGCCCCCACTGCTGTCCAGGCCTGTCCCATTGGGGCTCCTGGCTCCAGACTCAGAGCCACTGGCTGAGCCGGGATCTGGGCCTCCGGCCAGGTCTAAACTTCCCTTTAAGGCAGAGCCCCTGACCAGGGGATCCCCAGCCAGCCTGGGAGCCGCCCCCGCTCCGAGCGGCACAGCAGGGCTTTCGCTCTCCTCATCCAGGATCACATCAAAGGTAGCTGTAGGAGACTCATAAATTATCTTCAGGTTTTGGACCTGCAAATTCAGCCTCTCGTCTCCTTCCTCTGCTCCCGGGAGCTCGTCCGAAGGCTGGCACGTGGCAGCAGGGTCCTGTGCTGCAGGCAAGGAATCCCTGGGACACAGCCTGGACCAGTCAGCCCCGTAGGCCAGGGAGTTGTGCAGGACATACGATGACAAGATGACACATTCCTCGGTGTTCTCCGCTTTAAAAAAGAAAATAAAACCATGAGATGAGCAGAAATCCAGTTGTGGTTTGTGGCTGCTCAGCAGCCATCCCAGCACTGGCTGTATCCCACGGGAAGAGTTCTCTGATAGTTGCCTTCTTCACCACAGGGTGAAGCATTCCAGGAGGAAGGAGGTACTGACCATTTTTCAGCCACCTCTCAAAGGCTCTGTCTGATTCTCCCTGGGTCAACAGCAGAAGAGGGTTTCACATGCATGAGCTTTAAGAGCCTCATTATCTAAAATACCCACAAAGGCTCAAGACAGACAGGACTGATCACACCATGGTCTCCACTGAGCCAGGAACACACCTGGGAGATCTCCAGGCCAGGTCCTGGTTATTAATTCATTGTAGATGTTCTTCCCGTGAGCCTTCAGCATTTAACTGACAGGAACTGGACATCAAGTTCCTGCCTTTCCTATACAGGAGAAATGTTATCCTCATTTCCTAAGCTGCCCAAGGCCTGAAGAAACCCAAGAAGGCTGTAAGACTGCATTTGTAATGGGAATGCAAACAGCTTTTTCATCAGGGAAATACCTCCTGATTCACACAAAGGGCTTATTCACGTTATTCTGGATTAACCAGGCTGCTCAGCACCTCCTCCCTGAGGCAGTAACCAGGTCCCCAGCAGGGCAGTGACTCCTGCTGACAGGAAAGCACCACCTGACATTCAGAAGAACCTCTGTGAGCCATCACAGTGAACACAAACTGAAATGGTTGTGTCAACAGGTAATCGCAGAACCACAGAATATTCTGAGTTCAAGGGACCCACGAGGATCATCAGGTCCAACTCTTAAGTGAACAGCCCATACAGGGATCAAACCTCAGTGTTACGGGCACCATGCTCTGACCAGCTGAGCTCATCTCACCAAAACCAACCCGTGAAGAGGAATTATGAGAGATGAACACGTGAACAGTGACCAGGGCACAACCCAAGCAGGCCAACAGTGAGGACAGAGCTGGGAAAGCTGGAGGAGTTACCTCAACCTGGAACAAAAGTCTGTGGATATCACCCAGGTGCTTCTAGTCAGAGCTGCAGTTCCCCCATGAACCTGGAGGCAGGACAGGAGAGCAGCAGGGCAGCCCAGGACTGTGTCTGCTCCCTGCACACTCACCCAGGCTCCCACGGCAGTCCAGGATCTTGAATCCACTCTGCATGCAGGCTGCCAGCAGCACAAAATCACGCGTGGGGTGCCACTTCAGCCTCCACACCCCTCCTTCCACGTGGGTGTCAGCCAGGGGCTGCTTCATGTTCCTGCTGTCCCACAGCAGCACGTGCTCGTCATAGCTGGAGACACCACAAACAGCAACACGGAGGATTTGGGGCAACAAGCACAGGAGAAAGTTAGGACAGACCACATGGAACTTCTGGAGAGGCAGCAGCATGTTCAAGTAACAGAGGAGGTGGGTCACACCAGGGAGGAGCAGCTGGAAGGGACTTACCTGCCCGTGGCCAGGAGGTTCTCGCGGTGGGGACTGCACTGAATGCTGCACACACCCATGGAATGTCTGCAGGAGAGGGACAGAGCAGAGGGAACAGACAGCAATGCACAGCTTGAGAAGGGATTCTCCCTTGAATTTTAAGGATTGCTGCATCAAGGTGTCTCGGGAAGGGGAGCAAGGGGAGCTCAAATTTCAGTCCAGTGAACCACCCAAGCAGAGTTCCATCCACACAGTCCAACAGCCTTCCCAGGGCAAAACTTACCCTCTCACAGTCTCTCAGCACACGTATTTTCTAGTAAGATTTACACTGTAAATTGCTGTTCAGAACCCCTAAGAATTTCAGCAGAACAACTGCATTCCCTGGAGACTACTCCCAACATTAGTATTTCCATCGCAGCAGTCCCCACTGTATTTTATTACATATAGAATTTCACTGGAGAGTTGTGTATATTGCTTTAATCATATTTTAAAAGACAGAAAAAGAGAAAGAAAAGGGATCTCTTCAAATAAGTGAACAGTGGAGAACAAAATATTTTCTAAAAAAAATTCCATAAGATACCCAAATTTAACATATAAAAAAATCCCAAAATAAGAGCGAATCAGGATCCTTCTCTTAGAAAGAAGCTACCACCACCTTCACCTGTGAAAGTCCTTGTGTTGAAGGACATGGAGAAGAAAGTTTCAACCTGAAGTTGTCCTGATGGAAAAAACTAATAGATGCCTGCATTTCCCCAGGCAGGGAGAACCAGGACTCACTGGCACTGCACATCTCTGGATTTGGGCTGGGAAGGGGCACAGTGGCACTCACCTCCTGCTGGTGAACACTGGAGCCTCTGGACTGCACCTGGTGTCCCAGCCCTTCAGCAGGCTGTCATCCCCTCCTGCCAGGGACAAAACACTGTGACCCCCAGCACCAGCCAGTGACAGCACAAAGCACTGAGGCAAAGAATTCAGTCTGCAGCTTCCTCGTGAGGGGTAGCTCCAGTCTGTGCTCCCTCTGACAGGACCCAGGGAACGGCTGGAGCTGTGTCAGGGCAGGGTCAGGTTGGATCTCAGGAAAAGGTTCTTCCCCTAGAGGGTGGTTGGGCACTGACCAGGCTCCCCAGGGCAGTGGGCACAGCCCCAAGGCTGCCAGAGCTCCAGGAGCGTTTGGACAATGCTCTGAGGGACAGGGTGGGATTGTTGGGGTGTCTGTGCAGGGCCAGGAGTTGGACTTGGATAATCCTTGTGGGTCCCTTGCTACTCAGTGATACAGAGCTGATGCTTTCCAGCCCTGGGGTCTCAGAATTTAAATTGCTTTTGCCAAGACCCACCCAAAATACAGTTTACAGCTTCTCCTCCTTAACTCCAACTACCCCCAGCAGAGGCTCCAACTCTTTCAAGAGGTGTGATGCAAGCAGCACACCCAACCCTGGAAAGTAAAATCCCAAGAAACACATATCCTTAAACAAGATGCCCCCTGCCCAACACTCCCAAAGAAGATTCCCAGCCCACACAGACCTGAATACACAATATCGGTGTCCCAGTAATTAAAAGCAGCAATCCAGGCCTCAAATTTGTGAGCTTCCCACTGGCTCAGGACATGCACAGAAGGAGCAGATTCATCTATGGAGAAAAGGTTCAGCTTCCCCTCTGAATCACTGCTGATCACTCTCAAAGGACATCCACTACAGGGGATACAGGGAAAACATCAGGAATTACTGAATCGTGTTTGATTCAGCTGAACACTGACAGGAACTGGCAGCACAGTGGCAGGAATGACACATTCATATAATTCTTTTCAGCTTCAGCCCATCCCACCCTAAAATCACCTGCCCCAGTGACCACCACTCCCTGATCTCATGGGGAGCCACCACTCACACCCATGGGAGGGAAGGAACCACCCTTGGCTCTGTCCTTCTCTGAGATGCATAACTGGACTTCTCACATGCTTGAGATTACATCAATAAACAAATTCCACGTGAAGAGTGATTTTTTTTTTTCCTCCAAATCAGATGGGCAAGGACCTTTCAGAGTCTCTCCCCTCTTCTGGAGTACAAAGCAATGTTTTACTCCCCTGCTATCGAAGCACTGGCTGATCCTGACCTTTCCTGCTCTCTTCCTGTGCCACGGTACAGTTGCAGTTTCTGGACACAGTGACCTTGGAGCGCTGGCAAAAGTTCTGCAATTCCCAGTACACAGATTTTCTGACATTTCCTGACATGAACTAAGTCCCTTTTATTCGGTTGCCTGCAACTGCAGGTGCTGCCCTGGTGGCTCAGGGCTTCTTTCCAGCTCTACATGGAATGTTAGTGACACACTGAATCTCCCAAATTTCCACATGAGAGATACAGCGTCACCCCCTTTCTACAGAGGAATTATTGGTCTCTCAAGTGACAACAGTGACAGATTTTAAAGAACTTTTAATCACTGCAATAATCATTTATGAAGAAGGACAGAGGCAAAAAGGAATGTAAGGAAGGACAAAGTCTAGCTGGGAATTCTACTTATTCATTAAACAACATGCACAGAAACAGCTTTAATTAGCAAAACCTACTAAGTATTTGCCCTAGAGCATTAAGCAATGACTGGCTGATCCCCTGAGTTTCCAGCCTTGCACCAAAGGCACCACTCTCTGTTTGCACTTACAGAACACATTTACCTCCCCTCTTTCCAGGTACAGCTATTTCAGGGTACTTCATACAGTGTTGCCATTTCTTAAATCTCATGTATGAGTGTTTGAGAGGAAGGAGGCACTTCCAAAACAGTTCTCTCCTGTTTCTCACACGTGTTTAAACTTCCTACATGTGCTCTTAGCAACAGTTCTCGAGCAGAACTTCAGACTGAAATTTCAGCTGTTCTAAAAGCAGAGTTGAAACCAGTGGATCCATCTGCATCCCATTCCGGTCTTTCCTTTTAGCAAAGGCAACAGAAGACACATCCCTGGCTCACCTGCTGCCATTCCCCAGAGCACAACCTCACATTTGTTGTTGTTTTAGCCTCTGCTCTTGTTACAGTGGCCACAGTACATGTTTCTGTTCCTTTGTTACCCTTGGCCTGGGAAACAGCAACTTCTAGAGCAGGGCCAGGGACACTGGGAAGGAGAAAGTCAAAACCACTTGGATTCATTCATCCAAGTCCTCAGCTTCTCCTGAAAGTTGTCCCACACACACTGACCCAGCCTTCCCTCCCCTCCTCACCACTGCTCCCGTCCCGTGGACCAGTCCAAGGACAAAGCCAGTCGCTGTGCGCCGAGATCCACCCTGAAGCGTGGCTCCAACATGCAGCTGTTCTTCTACTGGAAACAAAAGGCATGGGTTAAGGCTGGGAAGACAGCAGGCCTGTAACAACAGGTGTACTGCTTATTCCCTGTTTTCCGGAGACTAGTGAGCATGAGGGTCCCACAGCACTGGACAATTGCCCAGTACCAGCTGAGGGGCTGACGTGCACACACAGGACCCCACCCTTCTGCTGCCCATCTTCCCCCAAACCACCCCTAAACTCTGCCTCTTGTCAGGGAACGGTGAAGTGCAGGAGAAACGACAACCTGACTGTGAAATTCCCTTACAGAATGGCTTCTGCTTTCTTTGCTCTGTCGGAATGGTTCTGATCACTCCCTACTCACCACAAAAGAACCCCCACTCCAGCATTCCTCCTGGCTTCTAACAACTTTGCACCTTCTGCTGTTTTTACCAGTTACTCCACCCTTGTTCTCAAGTGACATTTCCAGAGTTTGCTTCTGCTCCCTTCCCGCCTCTCATCTCCCACTGTGCAGGTGGGTAGAGCCCAGCCTGCCTCTCTGGTGCCATGAGCAAGTTCACAGAATTTATGACAAACATCAGAAGACAAAACAAGTGTTTAAAAAGCTAAGCAGGCTGAGAAAGCCATGGAAACCATCCAGCTTTCCTGCAAGCCTCTGCACACTGCTAATAAATATAGGGATATATCAAATCCCGGTTAAAACCAGCTACAGCAGCAGCAGGTGTTGCAGCCACCCACCTCACTTCCAGTCAGGTGGCAAAACTCCACGGCACCTGTGGAGTTTGCAATGCCAACCATGGGATGTTCGGCAACGGGAACGTGGCACCTAAAAGACCAAATCAAAGTGATGAATGTCCATATTTCTTGCTTTTTACGAGGAGAGCAGAGTCATAACTTTTATTCCATGATGCACAAGGAGAAGGTACATGACCAAAAAGATCTCATGTTAAGAAAACCTAAGCCTCCTCCTGTTGTCGCAAACGTGTGTGGAGAGGACTAGATGTAGGGGAGATGTACTATATGTCATTATATAAATAAATGAGGTACAAAGTCACTGACCAGCTGCTCAACAAATGAGCAGAAGATGTAACACAGAAATGAGGCAGTCTTTGCTCACTGGAACAAATGAGAGAGTATTTCCCTCCATGAAGTCAGGAACCATTTGGGTGGTAAAATATTACTGCTGCCGCCATGCTAAGAGCCAAGAGAGATTCCCTTGGAGCCCCTGCTGTGTACCAGGCCTGGCTGGGCCAGGATGTCCAGGATGGCACCAGCCCTGGCCCATCCAGCATTACCATTTGATGTCCAGGACAGCGGCCGTGTCGATGCGCTGGATTTCGGTCAGTGGGATGTAGGGCTGCTCCTCGTTGTAGTGGTACAGGTAGAGGCGCCCGGTGCGGTCACAGGCCCCATTAGAGCTGCCTCGGGACTCGCTCTATGCCAGACATTGGGAAGAACAGGGCGGGATTAGCCATTCCTGCCTCCCCACCCTCCAGGAGCGGCGAGCAGGAGCTGGGCTGAGGCTCTCACTTTATCCCTTGAGAGATAAAAGCCGCACAGCCCTCTCGGGGCCGGAGGGGCCCGCTCAGACCCACGTCGAGCCACCCCAGCGGGACAAGGCACTGGCCGGGCGCGGGGACCGGCAGCACCGGGACCAGGATCAGAACCAGGATCAGGATCGGGGCCGGGCGAATCGGCCGGGACCGGAGCCAGTCGGGGACAGGAGGTCACCCCGGAGCGGGGCCGGGCGGGGATGGGGCTCGCCCGAAGCAGGGTCGGGCGGACAGGGCCGGGGATGGGCTCATCCCGGGGCGGTGCCGGGCGGACAGGGCCGGTGATGGGCTCATCCCGGGGCGGTGCCGGGCAGACAGGGCCGGGGATTAGGGCTCATGCCGGGGCGGTG
>VZRE01007929.1:82214-96519 GCA_013396775.1 Cephalopterus ornatus
GGGCGGGCGCAGGTGGTAGGTGCCGCAGGCCAGGATGCTGTGCCAGCCCTCCACCGGGCACCACTCCACGGCGTCCGCGCTGAACTCCGTGTCCACCACCTGCAGCGTGCGGGTCCGGCACGGCGCGGCCATGGCGGGCCCGGCGGGGCGGCACCTCCGGGGCAGCACCGCCCGTCTGCTTCCCGGTCAGGGCGGGCCCGGGGCGGGGCTGTCCCGCAGAGCCGNGGGGCAGCACCGCCCGTCTGCTTCCCGGTCAGGGCGGGCCCGGGGCGGGGCTGTCCCGCAGAGCCGCCCCTTCCTCCTCAGAGCCGCCCCTTCCTCCTCAGAGCCGCCCTTTCCCCGCGGGGACAGCGCCCGGCCCGGCCGGGTCAGTGGGCACAGCCCGGCATCCCTCCTGGGTTTTTCCCAGGGAAGGGGGTGCAGCTCGAGCCCCCGCCGATGCGGGATCGCTGTTCTCAACCCGGCAGCTGCTCACGAGAGAGAACCAGCACCAGCCTTCCCTCGGCATCCTCCCCGTGCATTCTCAGAGTCCTTCCCCTGGCCCCTGCCACTCACCGCTCTCCGGAGCAGATACATCGCTGTGCCTTCGCAGCAGCTGTTCCGGAGCACGGAGGGATCCCACCCCCTGCCCCGAGCCTTTCCCCTTTCCTCTTTTCCCTCAGTCCTTTCCCAGACGGAGGATGGGTCCTGCGCGCTCGGGATGCCGCACACCCAGCAATTCCCAGCCCCGTGCTGGGCTCTGCTCCCCCGTCCTCCTCTGGAGCCTGGATTGCTGCTGTTCCCCGGGCAGAAATTCCTGCAGGACTGTGTTTCACAACCCAGAGGTGTCAATCCTGAGTGAAAACAGCCAAGGCCTCGCCTTTTGTTGTTTTCCTATAACCAGCACTACATTTATTGACACTGAATTTCATCTGCCAGTCTGTCTCATAACATCCTCCTGCAATTCTTCACTCAGCCTTTATTATGTTATTACACTGAACAGCTTCTTCAGTGGACTTTGTCACCTTCCTCACTCATTACTTTTCCCAATTATTTTTTAATATATTGGGCATCCAACTGTTTATTTCCCTCCACGAAAGAAACCCTCCCTTCAACTATTCCTTTCCCACTTTTTAAACAGTTGTTTGTCCATATGTCATTCCCCCTTTTCCATCAGCAGGTTTTTTTCCTGAAGTGCCTTGAGCAAAGTCAGGATTAAATGTATTTTGGAAGGCAAATCCCCTTTTTCCTGCACGCTGATACCACTGAAACAATTCCAGCAGAGTTTTGAAGCACGACCTCCCTGTACAAAACCCACCCAATATTCAGCCATTGCTGCTACATCACATCTATGAATTTGCTAAGTGAAGGTGGCTGGAGTTTGAAACCCCTTCCAGGAGCTGCTGTGCCATTTGCTGTGACATTGTACCAAGGGACAGGTCACCAGCCCAGCTGGGAGCTTGGCTTATTCATCCCTGAGCTCCCCCAGAGCCGTAGGTGGCACCGGCTGGTCCTGGCAACTTGTTACTGCTCATTTCAGCTGAACTTTAATCTCTTCCCAAAGCACTTCTGTTCCGAACAGATTCTCTGTGGAGTTCCCCATATGGAAGTATTCCTGTGTGAACTCCCCCAGCTCCCTCACAGGGAACACATACGCAAACGATTCACTGGATTTCCTTCCCCTGAGACTTTTATCTCCAGGTCAGCCCTGGCCTTTACTGTGCATCACGTTTGACTCCAGCAGTGCCCCTGCCCCTGATTTTTTCAAAACTATACATGCAAGTTTTATAACTTGAATGTTCTTTGTATTCCATTTTTCTTTGCATTATTTTTCTTTTCCCACATTTTACCTGCCAAGTCTTATTTCCATCTTTTTCATTTGAACACATGCTCAATTTATACAGGATTTCTTCTTACTCTGAGTGTCCCACACGCTGCTGTTTAATCACACCAACCTCTTTGTGTCCCCTCAGTGCTGTTTTGCAGGATGGTGGCTTTGCTCCTGGCCCCTCTGCAGTATCACACCATCTCCATGCCCCCCAAAGTATTCAAGTCTCTCAGCTGCTCCTTTGACCTTCACCAGTCTCACTTAATTTAAATCACAGAGGAAAACCCGATGGGTGCATTCAAGGTTCAAACAGCAAAAGGCAAACACTGAGCCCTGCAATACATTGTATTTCAGATTTTGTGTCCCTTAAGCCAGCCAGGATTTTCCATTGTGACTTCTGAATGTTTGGGATTGGCAATACCACTCTACTTGGATAAGAAGGAGCCCCTGGGGGGTACCTGTACCAATATTTCATGTTGTGTTTACCAGGGGTGTGCAGCCCTCTGTTACAGCCAGCACCAGGAATGCTGCATCCTCCCAGCCTGAGCTGGATTTACCAGACTTCCCTGCAGGAAACATCTTGGATGAAGAATCTCCGTTAGGAGCAAGTCCTTGGAAAGTCATTTTATCAGTAGTGCCCAGTCCTGCTCCCAGATAAACAGCCACTTACTCCAACCTGGGCTTTTTAAATACTTGCCCATACAGAGACATACATCCCTGTCAGCCTGGATTCTCTGAGGAAAAGGTCCTTTAAAAAGCCTCCATCCTCTGAAAAACCAGAGTTAGGAAGTGGAGCTGCCACACTGAAGTCCCTTTCTGACCGTCCTTACAGAATGTCTCTGTACATACAAAGATCTGCCTTCCCACTCCCACCAGGGACCTGCTGTGCAGGCAGGGACATCCTTACTGCAGTCCGCAGGTCCTTTCCAAGAGTCAGAATCCCTGTGGCCACTTCCTTGCTCTGGCACAAGGACAGTCTGGAGTCAAACATCACACGCTGAGGTCAGAACCTGTGTTATTTCACTTTGCAGGATGTTTGGGCAACTTGTTTCTTTTGGGTTGTTCACAGCCCTCTAACCCTGTGGGCATCTTCCCTCCCCAGCTGCCTCACCCCACCCTCCCAACCCCTTTCCTCTCACATTCCTGGGATCAGGATTCCCCAAGCCCCACCATCCTGGCTGTGAAGATTCTCAGAGTCCAACCCTTTGAGTCCCATTCCTTCCTTCATTCCCTCCTTTCCCCACTGCCCCACCAGGCCTTGCTCTGCAGCCTGTCCTCGTCCTCACTGCAGCAAAAAAAACACCAGCACTAACTTTTCCCCGCTCAAAGTGTTTAAAGACTGCACTTCATTTTGCTAAACATGATGCCTGGTTATAAAATGGAAAATCTGGCAGGACAAATAACAGCCTTTTAAACAGGCAAGGAAAAAAAAAGGCAATACTTCTGCCCTTTTCAATGGACTGCCTCATATAAAAAAATATTCCTTACGTCCTTTTAAACATTCATCAAAACAGTTCATTTAAAGCAAAGAACTGAATGTTTTCTTCAAAAAAAAAATTACCCATTACAGGAAAATTTTAGTAGGTCCTGCTTGACTTCTTCATGCTGAAGGGCATTTTAGGCTTCCTGAACAGAAAACTTACAGTACAACCATGATTTAAGAGTGGCAACTTGACCAAGTGCCTGGAAGTGAACTTCCAGCAGAAAGTTTCAGAAGTTCTTTGTAATTTCCTAAGAAACTTAAAGCCAAAGGATGAAAACCCACCCAAATGTTAATAATTCAGAACTTCCTGTGCAGATATTAGAAACAGAATGTAATATTGGAAGTCCACAGCAGTTCAATTTTCTAACAAATTGAATACAAGCAAGACCAACACTGCAACATGAAGTGGCAAAGTGAATCCTGATTGAAAAATGGAAATTCTAAACGGCTTTTACAAAAAAAACTTTCACCAAGCACTCCAAGAAAGGCTCTGCATTAAGCACTCTGCAGCTCACATTCTTCTACTGTGAAGCAAGACTAAATAGTTGGCACTAAATTAACCATTTAGTTCTTCAGGAAATTCAGTTGATGGTCCTTATATTTCTAAGGCAAAAATGAAAAAGAAAAAACTTCCAGATAAGCCATGAAAAGAAAAATAGGCATGTGCTCTGCAAGGGAAATCCTCCTCCCAGACTATTTGTACTCATTAATACATTAAAAACAAAAAAAAAAAATCAAAAAGTGATTCTTGGATTGATGACAACTCTTAAAAATATTAATAAATAACTCAGATTATTAAACAGTAGTTCACTGAAACATCTCTGCACACGATGGAGTATTTGCTGTGCTCACAGGGAAGCCACGAGGGCACCACATCCACACACAGCTGCTGCCTGAACTTCCCTACAGCTACTTCATCTACAAAGGTTTTGGAACAGAAAGCTGGTGGAGCTTTCCAAATCCTGGCTGCTCCAAGGCCCATCTCCAGCAGCCCCTCTGAGGCTGCAGCTGCCTGAACACACATCCCAGATGGTCCCTACACCCCACTCCAGCTCCTGGGGCGCTGCTTCCCACCCAGCAGGGAATTCCAACGTCCAGGTGTGACTGTGCTCCGCAAGCAGCTGGAAGGGAACGGGAGAAAGCCAGAGAGCAGACAAGGATTCATTCCAACCTTTACTTTGTTTGCTCTTTTTTTTTGTTTGGATTTTTTTTTTTCAATAGAACTTCCATGCAGAGTTCTCCAGAGTAAGTGCTGACGCCGGGTCTGCCCGCCGGCCTTGGCACTGCCACAGACACTTCTGCCACATGGGAGGAAAAAGCTTTTGCTACATGACTTTTTTTCTTTTTTTTTCTTTTTTTTTTTTTTAAACTTTTAGGCCAACAACATGTTCTCCTCTGAACATTACAGTTAATGAGTGCTATCAAGAATTCCTAACAAAAACTGTACATGAGTTTACAAACGTATTAACATATAAATAATGAGAAGCTTCCTGCCTGGAGCCTCCACAGTAGTCTTTTTGCTTGAGAATATAATACTGGAAGGGCAGAGCCAATCCCTTTCCACAGCACCAGTCAGAGCTGGCTTAGTCCAGTCAGCCATTCTGCTCAAGCATCACAGGGTTTGTCTTCAGTGCCTCTGGCTTGGATAAGCAGTCTGTCACACTGTGCAAAAGCAAGAGCCCAATGCCTCTGGGGAGGAATCCTGCTGCTGAGAGGCCTCTTCCACCCGGTCACCGCTCTGGGCCGAGCTCCTGCTGGAAGGTCCTTTTCTTCTCCCGACAGTGTTTCTTGTGGGCAGGCCAGTCCTTCTGCTGGCACTGCGACCCGCAGTACCGGGCAACCTGGCAGCGCCCGCAGATGTTGAACTCACGCAGCTGCAGGAGCACAGGACACGGTTAGAGGCCAGGGGAAACCCCACAGCATTCCCAAGGAGAACCCCGAGAGCCTTCCCAAGGAGAACCCCAACATCACTCCCAAGGAGCACTCCTACAGCATTCCCAAGGAGCACCCCCACAGCACTTCCAAAAGAACCTCAATATCACTCCCAAGGAGCACTCCTACACCCTTCCCAAGGAGCACCCCTACACCCTTCCCAAGGAGAATCCCGACATCACTCCCAAGGAGGTTCACGATCAGGTCTTTCACGCTTGTCACAAACTTGTGACAGGACAAGGGGGAACTGGCTTTAAGCTGAAGGAGGGCAGGGATAGATGGGATATTGGGAAGGAATCCTTCCCTGTGAGGGTGGGGAGGCCCTGGCACAGGTTGCCCAGAGAAGCTGTGGCTGCCCCATCCCTGGAAGTGTCCAAGGCCAAGTTGGACAGAGCTTGGAGCAACCTGGGCTAGTGGAAGGTGTCCCTGCCCATGGAGGGGATGAAACGAGATGAGCTTTAAGGTCCATTCCAACCTAAAACAGTCTGGGATTCTGATTAAGAAATTCACCCACTGAAGTCACTACTTAAAACAACCTTCCCAGAACCTGGGTTAACCAGGAATTAGTTATGCACTCAGGCTTATGTTGGTGACTGGCTTTGGAGCTGGAAAGGAATCTTTGGATCCACTGCTGCACTCAGTTCCTTGCCATTCCAAGGGGTCAGGGTTGAGTCCAAACTGAGGGCAGGCTTTAGGAATGACTCTCCCTCCGACGTGCTCCTCAACTGGGAGGGAAGGAGATGATCTTTAAGCTCCCTTCCCACCCAAACCACTCTAGGTTTCCATGAAACACAAACATCCCCCATGACTGTCACAGAATCAGGAGGTTTTGGAGCAACTGCATTTGGTTGGTTTTACAGCTGCTCTTGTAGAATGGGCTCAAGAGACAAAATATTGGAGCACTTGACAACTGTTCTCACAATGCTGCTGTTTTTCAGCCTGAGTTTCCACCTACGAACACCTTCAATTCGGAAATCATTGGAAGGGCTGCACAAGCTCAGCCACTGCCAAACAGTTACCCAGGGAGCTTCTGTACTCAGACCCTAATGAAAGGCAGAGCTCCCACTTTTTTCAAACACAGGGAATTTAAGATGGTTTTTGCAAACGTTCCCCTCCCCAAAGCAGAAAGGGGAACACAGTGATTGGAGCCAACTCAGCATTTGCTATCACAAGAAAGGCCCTTGTTTATAGATAAGGACATCTGTGTGACAGAGGATCAGCCCCTGGACACCTCATTCTCTGACTGTACTTTGCTTTATCCACCTACAGCAAAGCACCAGAACTCACCTTCCTCCCTGTTCTCCCCTGAGTGAAGGCCACTCAAGTTCCCCCTCTGCTCAGGAGAGGTTAATCAGGTTATTTTTTGATTCCACTATTGCCCAAAACCTCTTACAGTGCTTCCTGCTGTCTCACACAGCTGCTCACTCATTCCAGCTCTGCTCCCCAGGGAAAAGCTTCCACCTGGCTTTTTGTCCACTCTGTAGAAGGCCCATTCCTCCCAATAACACTCACTGCTCCAATTCACACCTACATTCTCTCCGAAGGAAAATTTATCACGGGGGCTGAAGGTTCAGGCCAAAGAAAACCCGAGTTAAAGAGAATTACTGCTTTCACCAGCTGAGTGGCACAAGCAGAGCCTCACATCTTAAGGCACAGATAAATCCCTGGACACAAAGGCTTTACTTGCTCCCTCCCAGCTCTCTGGACACACCTGTTTTTCAATCATTGTGCATGGGGGGTAGTGACATTCATAGTAAGTGCAGGAGTTCTCCTCCTCCTCCACGACATCCCCGTTAGCGTTGTAGTATCTGGTTACATTCAGGACAGGAAACTGCTCTTCTATAGGATCTGTAGGGAGCTGTTGGATTGCCAGCCAATACAGACTTTGTTCCCTGGAAAAAAAAACGAGCACAAATTTGGTACATGAATTCATAATAAGCAGACAGGGAAACTGATTCCAAATTTGTTAATAAAGGAAGTAGAGTTAACACCATATTTAGCCTCAGACTACATATGCTGCTCATATATTGGGTATTTTTAGAGGTATTTTAGCTTAAGTGTAAAATCCAAGAGTTTAAAATTATCAACCAAGAAAGATTTGCACCAAGCAAAATTATTTCTGTGCAAAATTACCTACTTCAAGTCAGAATCACTTCTGCCTTGAAGCCTGTTTCTGGTACTCCCAGAGCCATTCCGAGCATTTGTAATTCAGGACATCTTCTCAAAATGAGTTTAATCAGTTCTGGACACTCTGATCTTACGGATACTACAAGTGTTTCAGGAGAAGAGTGTGATGTGGAGCCTGGGGGTCTCCCGTCAATTAACCAGATCCATCCTGACATTAAAAGTCTGATGTGCTGAGCAACATCAGGGAAATATGGGATGTAGGAAGCTCCCACAACCTGCTGGTGAAAGGTGGTGGGAGCTGACCCCAGGAACTCTCACTTTGACTCAGTTCAACCCCAATTCACAATTCCAAGCAGAAGCATTTTACGACTCCTGGCTGCTACAGGTTGTGTTGGAATTCCAGTGCCTGAGCAGGAGGCACAGGGCAGATCTGCAGACTTCACTGGGGTGGGAGGGAACACAGGCCTCCTGTTCACTGCTCTGGGACAGATCCCAGCACTGCAGGACCTTGGGATTACACCACGGGGTGGGATGGTCCTGCACAGCAGGAACAGTGAGCACAGACACCAAAGACAGAGTGATGTGCAAGGAGGCCAAGGTCAAACCAAAAAGGCTCTGCCAAGACAAAAATCACTAAAGGAAGGAGACAATTTAAGATATTTTCATTTTTTTATGATGGCAAGCCCCTGGCAGACTTTGACATACCTTTGTTTGCTAGAGATTTCTTCAGCTTTGGGCTTCCACCCCCAGGGCACGAGGCGCAGATTGTCCAGGCGGTTGTCCACGGTCACCGAGTTCAGATGCACCACCTGAAATCCAGGAGCAATCCCTCCCCGGTGCCTCTCCCTGCAGGACACAAAACCAGCTGGAAGATTAGCAGTGAACAAGGCTCCATAGCCAAAAAATACAGGATCACACCCATTCCAAAGCAATGCTGCATTTTGACCCACTGTCACCAACACAGGCCCAGGACACCTTGGGCTGCCCACAGACTCTCCAGGGGCTACTTCAGAGCACCTCCCGGGAGAAAAGGACTTGTTCCAGCAGGTTATTTCCATCATAAATGAGCTGAGTAAGAGCCACTCGTGCTATAGTGAAATTGGAAAGATATTGCTCACTTCTAGAGACTACAACTTGCAAGAGATCCATGGAATTACCATGTTCCACAGACTTGAAAGGTGCCAATACTGGTTTACTATTTTAACAGGAAACTCAATCAGACACATTTGTGCAAGCCTGGCACCAGTGTGGAGTCACAGAACTCATTATTTATGAAGAAATGTCATTAACAAGCAACAGGATGAAGGTTTCACTGTGTATGCAAATGCTTTTTAGACTCTAATTGTGTGTGTCACACATTGAAAGTCTGAAATGACTCCAGAATTGACCAAGAGACACCTGAAACTTGCTCAAAACCCAAAGCAGGACTTTCAGCCAGGAGATGGCTGCATGGTGAGTCCTCCCTACTGCCTTCTGAGTTTCCATTTCCCAGTCCACCTTCTGCTCTCTCCTTTCTGTGTTTCAAGTTCACTCTCAAACACCCTCATAGCTGGACAAGTTTCCCTATCACTTCTTGTGGGAATCCCCATCCCACCTGAAAGGCAAGGCCTGGACAGAAGCTGTGTCTCCAAATGTTTGCCATGCCACGAGGAACTTCCCAGCACAGGGAGAACAAGGACAAAGGGTTATCCAGCTCCTCCTCCCAGGAGAGCCTTCCAACAGCTTCTCCCAGCTGCACCTAAGCCCAGCCTGGACACCGAGTCCTGCTCAGCCCTTACTGAACATTTCAGTTTAAAAAGTTCATCCAATTTTAAAGAGGTATTTACCCCATGTTAAAAAATTCCCACTTTTTTTTTTTTATTCCTTCACAAAGCTCAGCGTTACCCAGCAGAAGAGGGAAACTCATTTCAATGTGACTGACAATGAAAAATGGAGGATTTTGTTTTCTTGGTCAAAATCCATCCAGATACAATTAAATTATATACCCTGGGGGAAAAAAAGCACTTGCAATTCACACACATCACAAAATTTCCTAGAATTTAATGAGTCAAATATTTAGAAGTGGCCCAAAACCTCCTAGAAATTAATGAGTCCAATTCCCTTGGAGAGGGTACAAGCAGCACCTGCACAGAGCTTGTGCTCCAGCTCCCACAGGGCAATTCCTGTAAGGACAGACCTGCACAAGGACACAGCCTGGAGCCTCCTGCCTGGAACCCTCTGGGCCTCCAGGAAATAGGGAGCAGCTCTTCCCTTTGAAGGTAAAATGACTAAAATCCTTCTTTTGGGGGGAAAAAAAACCAGAAACCACACACCTAAAAGCAAGCAAACTATGGAAAGGAGTCTGCTGAAACGCCCTGAAGGAGGAATCACAATCACAGCCTGGTTTGGGTTGGAAGGGACCTTAAAATTTCTCTCATTCCACTCTCCTGCCACGGGCAGGGACACCTTCTACTAGCCCAGGTTGCTCCAAGCCCTGTCCAACCTGGCCTTGGACACTTCCAGGGATGGGGAATCCTCTGGGCAACCTGTGCCAGGGCCTCACCCCCTCACAGGGAGGAATTTCCTCCCAGTATCCCACCTAACCCTGCCCTCTGGCAGTGGGAAGCCACTTTTGAGTAGCTGAAGGCCAGTGAAGAGTCTGGCAAAGACAATCAGGAATCCTGAGGGCTACAGGTGCCAGGAGGTAAAGAGAGGGTGAGCATCAGCCAGATATGGAGACAGGGAAGGAGTTCAGGTGCTTAGACTGAGCCTGGGACAAAGTGCCAACTGGAGGGATGGGATAAATATGAACAAGGAATCCCAGAGGAGACAGAAGAGCAACAGCAAACTGCGCAGGGGGAAAAGGGAGTCCAAGACCAAGTTAAGAAATTAATTTTTAAATGGATTAGATAATGAGAGTTTAGAAATGTTGGGGAAAGAGAGAGCATTAGATTGTCCCTGACACCAGGAATTCACAGCAGAGTGGCACAGAGCTACCGCTGCTCCTACACAGCCCAGCCCTCACCCACAACCCCCAAAAGCAAATCCTGACCGAATCCCCTCCCACAGTGAGCCCCTCTTCCCCTCCTTGTCTGACACCACACTCAGCTCCATCCCTGCCAGCTTTTCCTTGACCCCAAGTGACAAAGGCCAACAAAAATGTGGAAGTTGGGCCTTGCTGGTGAGCAGTGAGTGTTAACACACCCCTGGACTGAGGTACCAAATCCAGGATGCTCCCTGAGCTCCTACAAGATGCCAGGGAAAACAATTCAACCAGGACTTCCCAGGGAATTAAGTGGATACTGTTGTTTTGGTATCTCAGCAGCTCAGAACAGCCACAGCGATTCCAGTCACCAGGAACCAGAACAGAGCAGGTTTCAGGCAGCAGCATGGTAAGTGCTCTAAAAAAAAAAAAACCACCCCAAAAAACCCCAGAAATCAGGTCTGAGATGTCTTCTTGAACATGCAGTTGGTGATATCCTTATGACTAATCTCCTGATGCCGCTGTTCCCCAGGGAACATCTCTGCACCCAGCAGAGCACAGCGAGCTGGGGGTGCTGCACAGGGAACACAGGATGACAGACTCCTGCAGGTCCCCAGCCAGGGACACCAAACCCTGCTCTGGGGGAGCCAAAAGTCCATGTGGAAAACACAGCAAGCACCAGAGAGGCTGAAGAACTCTCAGGAAGTTCTTCCTGTAAGAATTACTGCAGCACATGTGGGGATTTTTCAGCTCTTGGTTCCCATTTGGTCCCTTTCTGCAGAAGCCTTGGGCAGAATGTCCCTGTCACAGCTGCAGCTCCAGTAGCTACAAGATTTCTGTCCCAAGGGCCTCATGACATGAACAAAGATATTTGCTTAATAAATTAAAAAAAAAAAATCTGCTTTATTTGCATCTAACACTTGCTGCTCACTGATCTTAAACCACAGGCACACAGGTGGGTTGGTTTTTCGGGTTTTTTGGGGGTCCATGTGCAGAGAACAATTAAATCACACATCTGTATCTGAGTAATTCATGTTCTTTGCACTTCCCAGTGCCAGCCTTTACTGCTGGGGTAACTGGAAAGCAATGCCTGGTACTGCCCAGCGACACGCCCTTTCACAGCCTCCAAAACCTCCAGCACTGCTCCTCCTCACCAAAGAAGGACCTGCCACCCCTCCCCAGCTCAGGTTTGTGCTCAGAGCATGCGGGTAAAACTCATCTGTCCAGGAGGGGCAGGAACTACACAGCACCTGCAGCCAAAAACCACTGGGGACTCAGTCACTGACCTGCAGGATATTGGGCTGTGATTAAAGATCAAAGGGACCAAACTGAACCTACAGAAACAGCTGAACTGTTTCATATTTTCTAGTAGAATTTGGCTTTGCAGCTTCAGAAGTGCAGCTCCACTTGCCTGGCAGCTGAGCCCCCACCTCTGTGACCCTCCAAAATCCCCATTACACACAAGCCCTCATTTTTAAGCCCAGCACATCCTCGAGTGACACAATTTGAATTTCCTAACTGAATACATGCGAGTTATTTCCCAATTTGAGTGAAACAAAGCAGAAGAGGCAATGACTGGGCTGTGCCACGAGCAAAGAGCTGGACTGTCATCACCTGCACAGCCTTCAACCATCAGCCTGAATAATTTTCAGGTGCTGTTTAGTGCTCCTCACAATTATGAGTGTGTGAGGTTCACAGCAGTGGCTGCCAGTGATTTACTCCCCACGCTGCAGCCAACTTCATCGTTTCACCCAAGTTATGTGTGCAACGAGATTAAACATTAACTGATGCAGGTTAAAATCCATATTTAATGAGCAGATTGTAAATAATAATAATAGTCTGATATTTTGCCTATCTCCCTCCAAGCGTGGTTTGGGGGATAAAAGGTAACCTGGAATGATAAAGAAAGCACAGCCACATTCTGAGCACTGTGGCTGCTAAGATAGTTTATGGAAGTGAATAGAAACCACGCTTAATTTTTTGTAAAAACAAGGGTTTTAAAAGAAGTAACAATTGTCTTTAGCAGAGAGATTCTGTCAAACTCATATCAAGAAAGAACAACATATCAGCTCTGAGGGTGAGCTGCTCTCACAAGGGAAGAAGTTGGCCCCTGAAATTCACGTGCAGCCATGAGGGATTCCAAGCAGTGATTTGTAGAGTAGGGAAAACAAGATCTGAACCACCAGCAGCATCACTTCAGGCAGCTTTGCAAAGCCACATGAAACACCCCAAAGTTTTCCCTGATCAGAAGGTCCCTTTCTCCAGGGCTCTGCCAATTCTCACTGGGCAAATAAAAACAACCCACAACAAACCCTCAGTGTGTGTTCACCTGGTAGGTGGAGCCATCCTCTGCTCCCCCTCGAAGCTGCAGTTTGAGCAGCGTTTCTCAGATTTAACCAGTTTTACGTGACCCACACTCTCCTCTCCCTGCCTGTGACGCTTTACAGGCTGTGCCGTGTGAGGACTCAGTGCAAACCAAATCTTAACAGATCTGGGGGTTTCCAACCCTCCTGAGAGGACTTAAAGTACCACAGGCAGAGGAATAACCCCCCACAGGCTGGGGGCACTGAGCCCTGGCAGTTCTTCTCTCCCCAATACCCACCAGAGCAGCTCGTGCAGGAGGCGCCCGGAGCCCCTTCCACGGTTCTTGTCGAAAGCGTAAGCAAATATTTTAGCACCATTTCCATCAGCATCCACCTCCATCCGAGCCTAGGGAGAAGGGAGAGCCCGTGAGATCATCCAACACCAGAGCAGAGCACCGGGGACGGGGGAAGGACCCAACACTCAACACTTGTGTCCCAGGGGTCACTCGGCCGTGGTGGAACCGGAGCTGTTTCAAAGCAAAAGGAACCAACCAGGCTGTTGTGGGTGATGGAGCTGGGAGAGGGCAGGGAGGAGCTGAGCACAACAGGATCTGGATCTCTGCTGGACAGAGAACAGCAGCAGTCCATTTCTGAGCCCGTGGGGCCGGGATGCACACAGGAATCTTTGACGGGATCCAGGCTCCACCGTGGCACTGAGCCTCTGCAGAGCCACCAGGGCTTTGCTTTCAGTGTGGCCCTACACCCACCTCATCGGGGGGGCAGAGAAATGGGGTCCTGTCCTTTTTTTTCTCCTCTCCACAACACGGTGCTGGTGCCAGTCTTCATGAACTGCAGCAAGGACTTCACCAGTTTTGGACAGTCCCAGTGCGTCACCACTGTCGGGGACACAGTGGCCACCAGAGAGGAGGAAGGGGCAAACGGGGTGGTCACAGCTCCTACAACTCCTCAGAGCGGCCCCAAAGCACTCACTGCACTGAGGAATTCAGTCAAAGAGGGTCCCTCCTCCAAAAACACCCCAGTTACAGAAAATTTTTTAATCATTCTCTTTTTCTTTCAAAACCTTGGTAGAATCCACTCACCCTTTTCCAGTGGATGCTAAGAGAAAACGCTTTTTTCTGGTCCCACAATCAGTTACAATTAAAGTTTCCCACACCCAAAATATTCAGAGTGAACAATTTCAAGGTTTGCCAAACCAAGTAAGGGTGGGCAAATGATCAGTTCTCCCAAAGCACACCAATATTAAATTGAAAAAAAACCAAACCAGATAACAGATAAATAAATAAATAAATAGATGTTTTAAACCAATACTCAGCAAACAACAAAAAAAACCCCAAACCCCAGAACTTTTCCTGCTTGAAAATCTTCGCGTCGGTCCTTCAGTAATTTAGAATTGGTGGGGTTTTTTCCCAAATCGGGGAGGTTGCAGGCACAGCACTTCCAGGGGCAGCGGGATTCAAAGAGGGGAGGAGAGTCCCAAAGGCACAGCCCGCGGGGCTCGGGGCAGCGCGGGAACGCCGCGGGCGGGGGAGGGCTGGGACACGCGGGACACGCGGAGCGGGGGCCGAGGGCACACCTCGAAGGAGTAGCTCTCCACCAGCGGGATGTCCTGCTCGTCGATCAGCGTGTACTTGGTCTGAAACACACCGGCAGCGCCGTCAGCGACACCGCCG
>VZRE01007930.1:0-33601 GCA_013396775.1 Cephalopterus ornatus
GGTCCTGTTCAGGGCTAAGAGCTGGACTTCGATCATCCTTGTGGGTCTCTTCCAACTCAGCATATTCTGTGATTCTGTGATTGTCCTTTAGTGCTTATTCAATAATAAATTTATTAAAGTTTATTAAAGGCATCTAATTTCAGGGAACATTTTTGAAAGTCAACAGAATTGAGATCTCTCTAGACTAAATAAAATGCAGTGAGTAAATTTTAGAGTTTGAATGAGCCTGATAACATGTCCAGCTCTATAGCAGATTCATTTCCAGCTTTCACAATGTTTAAAGTTCCTGGTTTGTGGCCTTGTCTAAGTTTCTGATTACCTGGTTGTGGCATGAGGCTTCCTACACAACTGGGAGATTTGCTGAGAGATAACACAGATATATTTGGATTTCTGAGAGAACAGACTTTTCTTCACTTTTTTTATTACTTATCACTTATGCTAAAGATTATTTTGGTGCTTCCTTTCCAATACAAATAACAAAAATTGCAAAAAGCTTTCATGACTGACCAACAATATGAGCTGATGTTTGAATGCCATCAAAAATTCAATCATCTTTTACATATTTATGACTCACAAAACTTCTTCTCCATTACTATTTCGGACTAAAGTATTGGTCAGTCTGCCTGACATGCTTTTGTGAATATCTATCACTCCAGCTTATACCTAAAAGACAGCCCTTAGTTTTCCCTCATAAAAAAATAACATCTGCTTCCTTTCCTGAATTTTGCAGACAATGCAGCCTCTAACCTCTCACTCAAACGCACAACCTGAGTGTGCTTTTTCTCAGTGTGATTTCACTGCTCCTTGGATTCTGCAGGTTACGTCTCTATTTTTCTGTAGTGATATCTGCATTCCTTATCCAACCAAAAGGCTAAAAAATTCCATCCAGATTTTTATCAGCTCCCACATAAGTAGCTTTTTATACCACACTTTCATTTGTCTTGACAATTGATTCCTTTTTATATCCATCTAGAATTAATCTTCTTCCCTGTGATATCATTTTGGCAATGTCACCTCTTTTTGTACACCTATACTGCTCCTCTCTTTCCCTTGTTACATCAAGCATGAAATATTTATTGTTTCTTTCAGAGTTCTGCTCTGTTTATCCTCACTTGATCATCATTTCTCATTTAAAAAGTCATAACCTCACGCCATTATGTCAGCCTTCCTTCCCTGTAAGTTCAGTTTTCAAACACTGCATTTCCAAATATTTGGGAGTGTACTGGGTTTGTGTGGCAAGGTTTTGGTGGCAGGGGAGCTACACAGGTGGCTTCTTTGAAGAGCTGCTAGAAGATTCCCCTACGTCTGTGCTCTGGTTCCAGTCAGGACATGGTTAATTTTTGCAGTAGCCAGTGTGGGATACTGGATTTGAATCTCACAGAGGATTATATTAATTATTGGGTAGGAGCCAACTCAGGTGTATGTGTGTGGGCAGGGAGGGAGGGATAAGTCGAATCTCACAGAGCTGAGGTAATACCACATCCCACACGGCAGCCCCAGCAAGACTGATGGGGCAGCCTGAAGCAGCTGTCAGTCAAAGGTAGCCTGAGAGCACTGTTCCACACCACACATCCTGGGACCCCTAACCCAGCCTTAGACTGGCTAGCAAACTGGGAACACTGCCCCTAATCCTGCCCTGGAGCCCCAGAGTGGCCAGTGGGCAGGGAGTCCTGCCTGGAAGGAGTGGCCACAGGGGGCCAAAGAACATAAAAACAGCACACATGGCCTCCATCTTTTGATTGAGACCTACCTCTACCATGTGGAAGTTGGATTTGCACAGAACTCTGTGGAGGTAGCTATTTTTCTCTTATTCTCTCTCTTTCTTTACTCATTTTTCTTCTCTTGATGTCTTTTCTTAATATTTTGAGGAACCTAAAGATGGTGTATTGGATTTTGCCAAGTTGTGTGAGTTAGCATGTCATAGCTTTGTGAAATGCTTTATATGTTACCCCTTTAAACTTTTGCCAAGATCTCTTATTTTTCTCCCTTTTTTTAAAAAATTTTCCTCCTGAGAAAACATGTGCTGCATCTTCTCTTTACACTGCCTCAAGGTATTAAAGAATCGAGGGCTCTTCTAAGTATTTGGTGCACAAATTTCTGGAGCCTTGTATATTTTTAAAGTAAAACTCTTGTTTGAGCTTGTGGTTCTGGAGCTCGGGCCTTATAGCACGGCCAGGACCTGGAGGTTATTCTATACCAGCTCACATCATTGCCAGGTATGGGGGCAAGAGAGTCTCTTTCAGAGAGAAGGGGTCCCTTCCAGATTGGCTCAGTGTTGTGGAAGAAATGATCAGGTATTGTGTATTATCAGGGAAACTCTGTGAATCGTTGATTTCTTGCACACTCTGACAGTAGTATTTTTGCTGTTACCATTCGTTTTCTTCTCTCATTGCTGTTTCCACTATATTGTTCTTATCTCAACCCATGATCTTTGCCTTTGCCTTTTTTTTATTTCATTTCTCCTCTCCAGCCTGCCACAGTGGGAGGGGAAGAGGAAGGGGGAGAGAGAGAGTGGCTCGTGGTTTGGAGAGTCTCAGTGGGAGCACTGAATAGGGGAGTCCCATTCCTAAACCATGACAGTCCAGTAGAGTCAATGCCAGATGGCTATAGGATGGACCTGCCACTGGCTAAGGCCATGCTCATCAGTGACAGTGGCAGCACCTCTAGGATAACAAAATTAAGTGTGGGGGTGGAAAAACCTATGCAACACAAACTGCAGCTGGAGGGAGGAGTGAGATCATGTGAGAGAAACAGCCCTGCAGACACCCAGGTCAGTGCAGAAGGATGGGCAGGAGGTGCTCCAGGCACTTGAGCAGAGATTTCCCTGCAGCCCATGAGGAAGACCATGGTGAAACAGACTGTTCCCCTGCAGCCCATGGAGGTCCATGTTCCATCTGCAGCCCATGCTGGAGAAGGCAGTGACCCTGTGGGAAGCCTGCACTGGAATGGGATCCTGGCAGGACCTGAAGACCCATGGACAGAGGAGCCCACACTGTAGCAGGTTTGTTGGCAGGACTTGTGATCCTGTGGCAGCTGTGTGGTGGCAGCCGGTTCCTGAGGGACTGCACCCCAATGGAGGGACCTATGCTGGAGCACGTTGTGAAGAAATGCAGCCCCTGGGAAGGACTCCTGTTGGAGAAGCTCATGAAGGACTGTGTCCCATGGGAGGGATTCTACACTGAAGAAAGGGCAGAGTGTGAGGAGTCCTCCCCTGAGGAGAAAGGAATGACAGAGATAACATGTGATGAACTGACCACAACCCCCATTCGCTATCTCTCTGCACTGCAGGGGGAAAGGAGGAAAGGAAATCAGGAGTGAAGTTGAGCCAAAGAAGAAAGGAGGGTTTTTTTAAAATTTGTTTTTACTTCTCATTACCCGACTGATTTAACTGGTAACAAATTAAACTCATTTCCCCAAGCTGAGTCTGTTTTACCTGTGACAGTGATTGGTGAATGATCTCTCCCTGCCCTTATCTTGACCCATGAGCCTTTTGTTATATTTTCTCTTCCCTGTCCAGTTGAGGAGTGGAGTCATACAGTGTCTTTGGTGGGCACCTAGCATTCAGCCAGGGTCAACACACTACAGAGAAGAACTTCATATAAATGAGTTCAAGATTATTTCATTCAGTTCCCCTGATGCTCTTCATCCTTTTGACCTATATTTAGAAACCTCCTGATGACTAAATTATGCCCTTTTATTGTACTTCTCTGATTGTTTGTATTCTTCTTATGTATTTTATGTTTGAATTACAGTGTCTATGAACTGGGAAATGGATGGTTTGCCCATACATATTTTTAAAATACTTATCACATCAGAGTCCTAACAGTCCCAGATCTGAACTATCACTTAACTCCTAACATATATCCAAGGGAAAACAAAAGTACAAACACAAAGCTCTGCCTCACCTGTTTTTAGGGCCTAGGAGACCACAGACACTGTAGTTTTCTCTAGAAATCTTGTTGAAATCTCAGAAACTCTGCTGCTACATGTGGACAGATCTGGTATCCTGACCGAATAAAGGATTTAAATGTGCTTGAGAAACCAGCAGTATTCCAGACTGGAAAGGGAAGTCTGCATTATTTTCTCTAAATTGGAACCTAGACACTTCTCTGTCTGGTGGGACTCAAACTCCACAGAAGTATTGAACTGTTCGGTAATTAGATTGAGATTAACAGTACCCTTCACACATGTTAAAGAATGTTAGCTGTCAAAAATATCAGTCCCCAGAAGGACAGCTATGTTTCGAATGCTCTTGTTCCAGAGTCTCTGCAGTCTTACATTACGAGTAGTAAAACTGAAATAAGAACCTTACCAGCCATAGGAAAACACACAAAGTACAGGTGAAGGGCTATGTGCTCTGACAACGTTTTAGTCTAGAATCCTAACTGCATTAAGTATTTTAAAGGATTAGGTTTATTTTCATATAGACAGACCAACGTGCTACTTTCCTGGGCCTTTCTATAGTTCTGATGTCACCCACTCCTCTCGACCACCTGTAATCCCTGTGTTCTGGCTAGTCTAAAAGTAATTCCTGCGTGGCAGCTTCTAAGATAAGGACCTATGCCTTAATTTATGTATCCTCTGAATAAATTCGTCCCCAATTATCTTGACTATTCTTATGTGGGCTCTTTGACTTTGTGTATGCTATTAAAGCATACTTATACTCCAATAAGCAATCTGTAAAAAATGTATAATTGGATTCTCTGTGTGTTGTCTCTCATTAACTCTGTCTTAAGTGTACTCTGTTGACAAGTTTTAAAAAAAAAACCAAAAACCTATTCTGACAGTCAACCTTGCAAATTCGTCCTTAGATCTGCAAGTCAAATTCTGACACTATTTAAATTCTACAAGTGGAGCTTTGTTAATAATGTCTTGATTATTTGTTAGCACAAAAAAAAGAAACCACAACCACCACCCTAGTTCATATTTTCACAGCTTTATAGGCAGTGGAGTATGGTGCTAAGGAGAATAAAATAGTAAATATACAATCAGTATAAAGAGCACATCTCTGCATAAATAAGTGTAAAGCATACTAACTACATGAAGGAATGCAATATGTAAATGTAAAATAGTTGACATTTAAAACATACTATTTCAGAGAGAAAATTTAGGTATTTGTTCATGTTCACTACAAAATTAAAAATTTTTATATGACTGCTTTTTAACACTGCCTTGCCTGAGTAATAAACTACCCTATGATATTACAGAAAATTCTATTTTTTTCCATATTTTTTGAAAGAAAATGTGCATGAGCAAGGGATTAATAGCAAAAAATGTTCCTTTATCTTATATATTATATAAATTATGTATAAAATCTCACAAAAGAAGGAGACAAAAAGAGGAAGACAGAATTTTAAATCCAGTTTTGAACTTCTTTCTGTATTTTAAAATGCCAGCTGCTGCTGGCAAATTCTAAGCAATCATCCATCCTTCCCCATCCCTCAGTACAGCTGGGTCTGAACCAAACCCAAGCTCGATACAAAGCTGCACAAGGGCTGTGCTGCCTTGGCTATTTCCTGCAGGGATTCCTCTGGCTGCTAAGGAATGGATGGAATTCTGCATATTCTAGTCCATCTTCCTTTCCATGTTTGATCCTGGCATGACCCTGACATGCCTCACACCAAGGAATGGGGTAACAGATTGCCTGTAAGGGCATTTGTCCAACAGAATTTTGTATTGCTTAACAAGAATCCCCCTGAGCTCTTTCCAGTCTGTTTTCTTTCAGGTCTGTGCTACATTGTTAAGCAATGCTATTTTTAATGAACATTTCAATATATTTTAAAAAATATTTTAAACTACAATATACATGAGTTCAGTAAGTTTCCTGCTATGCTGTATTTACAAGTAGAGAAATGAGCTAATGTCCAACATATCTGTTCTCAATGTCCCTGAGATACTTAGAAATAGATTTTAATGTTATAATTGCATTTATCCATATAGTTTCCACAATCCTTTTGTTGTGATTTATAATACTGTATCAACTACGAATTGACACTTTAGTCTCTCCTGTATTTGTTACCATTCTTTCCACAGGGATCAGCTGTCAGATGAAATTCTCATTAAATCTTTTGATTATATTAAACACTTATAATGAAAGCACTGATAAAGTGCTTTGGGGGGAATCTTACACATTAAGCTATTTTTTCCTCCATTGGCATTTGAGATTATTAAGAAGTATACTGTTTTGGAGTTTGCCCCCCCCCCTTTTTTTTTTCAATTACTGTGTTGTTATCTGTTGCATTGTCTGTTTATGAAATGCCCTTTTACAAACTTTTACACAATGAATAAACTTTTCTAGGAATTTTATTTTTTTTTTCTAGTGGAGATAAATTGTAATTATTTTCAATATCATCTTTAATTTGTCCCCATGTTTAAATGTTAATCTTGTGAGGTATAGAATAAAAGTTTTCTTTCTTCCTACGATCCAGAAAATAGAGTTTAAATTATAGTCATTAATATATAATTATTTAAATCCTATACTTACGTAGTACCTGCTTTGATTTCACAGATTCTGCTAATGCCAAAATGAAACTAGTTTGGCAATACTTGTCAATAGCAGAAACGATAATTTCTTATAAAACACTTTTCTCCTTTTCTCCTGAAATAAACCAAAGTAAAACAAAACCTCTCTTTGGATAAAAACAGGCTGCACCGAAATAACTCCCAAAACTGTGGTCAGTTTCAATGAAGCCAGAATTTTATCTTAGTTTCTTGTCATCCTATTTTATCTTATTATTCCAAAAAGCCTAATCCACAGTCAGCAGAAATCAATGTAAAGATTCCTGCTGATATAATTTGGCTCACAAAGTTCAATATTGTTTTGTGGATGCTGTTTAATATTTACCTCAGCTGTTATCCAAGGAAATGTATGGAGGAGACAATCTATCTTCATGTATATGCACTGAAATTTGCATTCTAAACCTTAGGTTAAGGGATTATTTGAGTTTCAAATATGAACCGACTGTAAGTGAAATGCAATCACATGCATAAGAATCTGGTGGCTGCTAACAGAAAACCCTGTCTTGATTTTTAGGAGAAGAAGAAAATTATACTGTACTCAATTAAAAAGACAATTGTGATTTCTTAAACAGAAGGAATATAAGTACCCACACTGGATTTGGACAAACAATTGAAAATTAACACTCTGCCTCTTATAAAAGTATCATGGGGCTTTTTATAACCAAAAGTTGTCACTAGCTGGCTTTTATGTGTTCTCCTAAAACAAAGACGGGCTGGCTTTGATAGCACATTAATTTTGCATAGCACGGCTTTTAACATTGGATGTTTATTTAAAAATATTTTCAGCTGCAATTTTCAGAGAACTGGGATTAAGAAATGATTGTATCTCTTGCTGAGGGTTATTTTTGCTCCCACGTACACCACTGAAATCAAATCTATATGAGTATTAGACCTACCTTTTAACTAGTATTACAAGATCAGACACTAACTACTCCAACTGAGTTACTAATACTCCAACTGATATGCATTTGTGGTACTTCAGTTCTTTACTAGGTACATTTTTTTAAAATAATCAACAGGTATAGTAATTTAATCCCCAAGTCATTAATTCCCCTTGATCTTAAATACAAATACCTCTTCTTCTCCCTAGAAAAATAGTATTTTCTTACGTAGATTTGCAGAAAAATCCCACCTCTTTCTGTTCTCAAGGCCCTGGGAGCTTTGCACCCACGAGGGCTTCCTATGGAAGGTTAATATAAATATTCAAGCATATTGAAGTTGAGAAACACTCCTCCATAACAGGAACCTCTTGCACATCTATTTTTTTAAAAAAATTCTAAATATGATCAAGTGCTGTGTTGCTAGCAAGAAATAGAAATTAACGTGACAAGAACTCTAAGATCTTTTCAAAATACAAACTGTTAGGATTAATTCTGAGAAGTGTTTTCATTAATGGAGTCTGATGATTATGCATTGTTAAGGCAGCAGAGACACTGCATAGTTAAACAATAAATAGAGTGGATGACATTTCATCTGTGCAACTGACACAAGCAGGTTGCTCACTCAAATCCATTACACTATGTGGGATTTTCAGTGCCACGCTGCAAGACGTAGATGGTGGTGGTATTCCACAATGGTGGCAGCAAGTAAAGTATGTTTGAACCACTAAACTGTGCAGGCAGTTTATCAGCTGGTAACACTGAAAGTCTGGGTAATAGTTCAAAAAAGAAGCCTGACAGGCACACATGCCCATGTGAAAATTCCTCACTAAGCACATCTGAGAGTTGGAATTACACAGTACATTTTTCTTTGCACAGAGTCACTTCTCTGAGTGCTTCAGTGCTGCCTCAGCAACTGTGTTTCAATGCAAGCTTTCTCCATCTCCTTTTGTTTCTTTATTAATTTGGTCTCTTTCCTCTTGGTTTCCTAAAGGGAATAATCTGTCTTGCAATACTTCTAAGGGAACTGTCAAACGTGTTATAACAGAAGTCCATAGCTGTTTTATTTTCAGACCCAAAAGGGTGAATTGGGCCCATTTTGCTTGATTGTATTTGAGGTTTACTGAAGTGTTCATGGGCAGGAGAAGGAAGCTAATTGAGTGACCCAAGCAATTTTGATTGAGTTAGTAACCTGTGGGTGAGTTCCTTTAAGTTCCTGAAAGTGCCTAATGTCTAACAATAAGATTCTTCCATTTGCATTAATATCCACAAAATGGATACTGTCCATAAAACTTACGTATGGGTGTACAAAAAATGAATAAAGGAACGCATTTTCCTTATGATCTCTGTGTCTAGTGATTGCAATTGAGCAAGACACTGAAAAATACTTAACAGATAAAAACACAAAACTGCTACTGAATGCAAAAGGATGTGCATGCTTTAAGAATGAACAAGACCAAATGGCAAGATCAAAGCCTGATGTACTACCCCATTGTAAGACCCCGGCTCCAAAGCCACATGCTCACTGAGGCATTTTACTTTAAAAATATACAAGACTCCAAAAATTCACCCATGAATGTTTTGAGGGTCTTTGGTCCTTAACACCTTGAGGTAGCCTAAAGAGAAGAAGGTACACACTTTTCTTAAGGGACACTTTTAGTTTATGGAGAAAATAAAGTTTAAAAGGGGTAACATACAACCAAGGCACAGTATTCCACAAACCACTGACATAGCACATGCCAACCCACACAAATTAGCAGCATCCAACCTACTGGTTTTAAATTACTCAAAATCTTAAGAGTAAAGAGATTAAGAGAAGGAAAAGCAGTAAAGACAGAGATGAAAAGATGAGATTATTAAATAGATACCACCAAATAGTCTTATGGAATTCTGGCTTCACACAGCAATGGCAAGTCCCAAAACAAAAGGGAGACCATGTGCTACTGTATTTATGTGCTTAAAAGAGGCCACACCTCCAAGGCGGGACATCCAGCACTGACCACTCAGTGCCTCCAGGTGGGAGTGAGGGGTGGTGTAGCCAAGCAGAGGCTGAGTTGGGGGTCCCCGGGGGTGTGGTGTGGGCAGGCTCCTAGGCTGCCTTTTGATTCACAGCTGGTCCGGACCTGCCATGTGGATTCTGTGAGGCCTGCAGCCCTGTCATTTGAGTTCTGAGGTTGCTCTTCTCCCACACACACTTGAGCTGGTTCCGCCACAATAATAAAATAACCCAGTGCCTCACACCCATCCTTTTGTATTCTTATGAGCAGGTTTTAACATTGTCTGCTATAAACTGACCAAGAATACTTTTGATGCTAAATATTCCAGTGTAATATTAAGCATCTTTTCTTTTCTAAAGAGCTGAAACTCTTCACTTTCAGGTTTTGGTTTTTTTTTTTTCAGTTTGAACTAGCACTATAGGGTTTGGAAGGAATCAAAAGTGTCCCTTTGGAAACAAAAAATTCCAATTTGGAATAAATTTGAATTGGACAGCAATATCTGAATTGTTAATCTAACCTTCTTCAAACCAACTCCTTGTGGACTATAAGCAGATGTCTTTTTCTTCACCCATATCTTACTACTAAGGTAGGTTGGTATTCATAGAGATTTAAGTATTCGTTTCTCTCTGAAGTTGACTGACATTTTCCATTGTCTTTACTTCTTCATTACTTGATATTGGAATATTGAAATAATAAATTACACAGATTTTCTAGAATATTTATTTTATATTCCATTTGAAAATAATATCCTCTTTGCTGGATAGCCATAAAACTATTTAGAAAGTTCTGTTGTGATTTAAATTTTTTCTATTTATTAAAGCCCATACCTTTTAGTTATTAGCTATTTTATATATTCATAATAATTGTATGTAGCAGTTATTTCCTTTATCTTTTTTTTGAGGGGGGGACAATAGTCTACGACCACTGAGTGTGGAGAAAAAGTGCATTACAGAGCTGTTAGGATGAGAAGGAAAAACATGCGTTTCACAGACTTCAGGTTAATTAAGGCAAGCCGAGTGAATTACCTTCTTCAAATTCATTCAGGAGAACGTTATGAGAAATACCACACAATTTTTAATGACCAGTTTTGTTCAAGATTTGGGTTTTTTTATTTTATCTGAAAGATGGTATCTTTAGCAATAGGGTTCCATCTAATATGATATCTGGGCAGTACTAATACTAGGAAAAAATGTCACCTTCTGGATTACGTAATAATATTATCTCCTTAAATACTTTAGAGATCCACAGAGGTCTTCCTTCCATCTGTATACAGACTAGGCTGACCTCATTTAGTTTAGGGGTTCTTGTGTGATTACAATTTAAACCTGTTTTTCTGCAGCACTACAGATGATTACAATTCTCTCTCACAGACACCACTCTGAAACGGAGCAGCACTCTAGAAATACCCACATTTGAGAACAGTTTGATTAGCATGGTAGTTCAGGGGAAAAGGGGTGCCTGGAGTAACTCTTTAACAACCCTCTGCACTAAACACAGCAGAGCAGAAGAGGGAGTAGATTTGTTGTTGGTGTTTAGGCTTTCCTCCCTCACATTGAAGGGGGAAGGTGAGAGTTACATATATATATACATATATATATACACATACATATATACATATATAGAGAGAGAGTTACTATATATATAGAGTGAGTTACTATATATAGAGAGAGAGTGTTACATATATATACATATATATATATACACACATATATATACTACATATAGTGTTACAGGGGATGAATGGAGTTTTGGCTCTACACCCTAAATATTGGCACGCATAGACATGCTGCCTGCAAAGCAGAATACTCTGTAACATCTATAAGTCTACTTGAATCTTTTCAGTCTGTCTCCATCTTTCTATCTGCCTGCTCAATGGACAGTATGTCTAATTGAACATTTTATAGTTAAGCCAGAACTTCAGCTGTCTGCTTGAATTTGTAAGTGCAAGTAGGTAAACTCAAACAAATATCCAAAATATTTTTTGTACACCTGGTCCACAATTTTCATTTGAAATGTTATTTCAATAACAACTGCCCTCTTATAGAAAAAAAACTTTGATGATTACTATGCTAATTTTGATAACATTTTCAATTGAAAGATCTCACAATGTCTTACAAAGCCAGTAGTACCCAAAGAGTTATAGAAATGCTTCAACTTGCTCTTTCTCTAAAGGCAAATCTCAATCATTCTCTGAATTGTGTAAATAATTTTTTTTGTTATAAAGCTTTCACAAAACATTTGGAGACATGATTAAATGCTGTTTTGAGTACTGCCCTACATAAAGGTCAAAGGCTGTGCAGTAGGATTTCTTTCCTGCCCTCCTATTCGCTGTTACCTGTTCTTTTGTTTTTATCTAGGTCTGATGTTTTTTATACTCTTCCTATGAATCTTAGTCTTTGTAAACTATCAATGGGATTTCTCTTGCAATAGCTCTGTTTTACTTAAGAGTCTATGAATTGATCTGACAAATCCCTATTCTTATTGTTAAGATTAGGCATATAAGAATACCTTCTGCAGTTGATGTCATTTTTTGTGACAATAATTTAGGTATTCATTATAAAATGAATCCTCCTTTTTAACAGTGATAAACAAATTAATAACAGGCTTGCATTCTGTTGTAATAGTGGTTTTCTGTCAAACTCTTTTGTTGTCCTTTCAGTCCACAAAACTTTCGTGCCATTTCCCAGGAGAAAGCCTTCAGCAAAGTAGAGACACTTCAGAGCACAGCTAGGTACAAAATACAAGAATTATAAAACCGTCATAAATGTCAGAATTTATTGTAATCAGCAGCACAGTAGCTGTGCCTGGAAAACAGGCATTCATTTTAAGGAGTTCTTTATGGTCTGGTAAATTGCATTAAATTTAAATAAGATTGTAATGACATTTTATACAAAATAATATTTTAATAATCCAGGGCATTTCCAGTTTCATGGGATTTTTTTTTTCACCCCCACTTTACCTTTCCATCCTTTACTTTATTCTCAGACTTTAATTTTACCACATATAGGCAGCACACCTTCTTTTTTTCTGTTATACATACACACTTCCCTGCACATTTCTCTATAACACCAGCACTCTGAATTTAATCTCCTAGATGCTAGTTTTACAACTGTGTGACTTCACTGACCACAATGGAGTTTCCAGAAGCTTAGATGTATAGAAGATCAGAGTTAAACTCAGTAATATTACAATTATTTAGCTGGCATTTTCTGTATTTATGTGTCCTGGGTTACACAAAGTTCTGGTATCTACCTTTTCTTTTGGCATCCAAATATGCCATTTTAGCTTTTTGGTGGTTTGCCTTCTTTAAAGAGACTGAACTGCTGAGATTAATGCCTCTAACATTCAACTACCTGCAGTGACTGCTCCAAGACTGGACTGTTGGTGCTGATGGCTCCATCAACAGTGTGCTTTGCTAACAATGTGCAGAGTGGCCACCCAGGTACTGAAGGTGTGCACACCTGCCGCCTAAGGCTACAAGGTGGGTGTTGAACAAGATACGGAGAGAAAATAATTCTGTGAGGTGGGGTAGGTTTTTTTTTGGCCTTACACAGATGACAGCTATGACAACTCCCCCTCCAGCACAATGCACACACAGCCTGAAGATATTGATCTCTGCTGATGGGCTACAATAGATCCACCTGACATAACAGACAGCTGTAACACATTAGGTGTCAAAGACTCCTGAAATGTCCCATGATCCAGCATTACAGCATCCACTGTAAAATTCCCTGCCCTAGGGTAGGTAGTGGGGGCATTCCCACCTAGCTTAAGCCAAATAAAAGACCACACTTGAACTTCACTCAACACTTAGTTTCCTTCCCTCATGGCATGGGAATTTCCTTACCACCCGGGCCTTCTATCACCACCTTAGTGGATCTAGACTGCAACCTCATCACCTCAACAGGACTACAACCATCACTTCAACCAACAAACACTGAAGGTGCAACAACAAAATATTGTTGCTGGATCCAGTGGGTGTCTTGTGGGACCTTCCAGTAGCCTGGGGGGTCCACAGCCCTACTCCAACTGCCTGTACCAGCACTGCAGCCTCGTTCCAGCACCAGCAAGCATCTGCCAATGTTGAATCCCAACTATTTGCCATTTCCTGCCAGAACTGACTCTCCAACCATTCCTGCCAGGTTTTCTGGGGAGACAAACCACATGGAAAGGTGGCCAACTTGTCCCTGTCCTGTGTATTTTTTCAAGTGTGGGAGGCTGGCTGCCATCTCAATTTGGTCCAGTGGGCAGGCCTTGGGAAGTTTTTCCTCAACTCACTTTTATCAGTATTGTTATTAGCATTCTTCATGTTCAAGAGTTACATTTTCACTTATATCCATGTGTATTTGGTCTCTCTCTCTATATTGGAGAAACCAGGGGCATTAAATCCGAGTGAGAAGACTTCTGTCTGAGGTCTCTTCCCCTCCAAATTGTCTCAAACTGAGACAGTATGAAAGCTGAAGATCCTAAAATAAAGCAATCCTCTCTACACACAGTAAGAAAGCAAAGTCAAACAACAGAAGAAAATCAATGTGTTGAAAAGAAGAAAACATGATTTCTGAAAGTGAATAATTAAACAGAGGCTAGAACAATATAAAAGAATTCTATATTTCTCTATAGAGAAATAAAAGAACACACAGAAGGCAAAACTGTTACAAATAAATATTTAATATTTAACCATTAATCAGTATGTAGTCTAATACACATTACTTATGCAGCTACAGTTAACCATGTTAACAGAATGATTGCCATTCTGTGGCAGACTCTATTGTTCATCTGTCTCCCTGCTTTCCTCTTTTCTTCTGTCTCCCCTACCCATCCCTGCTTCAGTTCATTCTCTGTTACATGCCTTAAACTTGCATCCATCTTTTCTGTTGCTTTTGACACTTTCTGTAGTCAAATAATGGTGAGCACAGGTAATATATTATTTATTTATTGAGCATTGTGCACACTGGGAGGCAAATTAGTATTCTGTCCCTATCACTTACTGCTAGACACCACACGCATTTGGAACACATTACCACATTAGACCAGTTGTGAGGCTTTAAATTAGATTTGTGACTTGAAAGTTTGAATAAGAAAACTAATAGAACACAAAATGAAGCAGAGGGAAAATGAGATTAATTATCTACAACATTTGGAGTGAACTGTTGCTGATGCACTGTGTTGTAGAAGGCTATTTTTGTACTACAAACATGCCTTAATGTTGCCTATATTAAGCTACTTGAATGGTTGTGAAAACACATTTATTTACAGTTTTTAATATTTCAGACTTATTTCTAAAATTTAAAATAGGTATTTTAAAAGTGCTGCATAATTTTCCCCTCTGTTGTTTTGCTTTACTATTCTGAGACAGGATGAATTGTAAGTACCACAGGAACTGTGGAAAATAATAGTGGAAATAAAAATTTGAATCCTAATGCTGAATTAGAGGAATATTAGATAAGAATTTTTAATGTAAAGTTGTTAATTGTGCCATGTTACAATATAAGACAAAATTATGTATTCAATGAATGTATCAATGCAGTTTTTGAATAGGGAAGTGTACACACAATGCAAAAATAGATAATTTTTTCACCCTTTCTATTTTTCTTCCCACCCATATGAAAGATTCTCATATTCAGTGTGAAAAAATAGTAAAGACTAACACAGGCAGTAGCCAAATTGTATGTTTACAAGTTGATTTATCATCACTGCATCAAAGGCTGAGCTCTTGTTTCATTTCTAAAATTATTTTGCAGTGAGTTAGACAATTTAGGTAGAATGCCAGAATTCACCTGCAAATAGTATTGAGTTCAGGGACCCTATATTCTTATGTCATTAGTTTTTCTTTTACTTGTTCCTTCTTCTTTTCTTGTTCCTTACTTCTTTTTTTGTAAAGTGAGACTGCTGATGTTTAATAAAGGCAATTTATGGTGGAACATCAAAAAATGTTGAAGCAAACCACAGACTGCCCAAATTTTGCAGTATATTATTCCCTCTTCAATATTTGTACATGTTTTTCTTTAGATAAACAACCTTCATCTACTGTAAATGCTTATTTTTTACTATTTCCATATAATTTATTTCTTCTAGTTTATTGGCTCAGAAAAATATTTTCTATAGTGCTAGGACTTTTAGGAAACATGGTTAAATGAATATTTAATTCCCATGCTTATACAAAAAGAATACCTATTAAGTAGTACTGTATACCCCTGGTGCATTTTTAAAATTCAGTATCTGAAAACTGGAAGAGAAATTATGGATGAATCAAAATGAGAGAAAATCTCTTTCTTTGTATATTCATATATGCACAGTTACACTGACTACACCCACACATATATATGTATGATTGAAATGTGTTTAAGATGCTTTATCAGGTGTTGGAAGCACATATTTTTTCTTCAAAAAATATTTGTTTTACTAAAAATATCTGAATGATAAGGAAAGTTTGTTGCATCTCTGTGTTGCTGTATTTTTAAAGAACAAAATTGCATTCATTAAAAAAAAAGAAAATAATGTGAAAATTGTAATGGCTAAGGAATTCAGGCAATTGATAAGAGTAGCTAAAAGAAACGTATGAAATAGGTATACATGTATTTCTGTTCTGATGTATATAAATCAGAACCACAACTAGTGACTTTTATTGATACTAACAGAGATGGCAAAATTATGTATCCTGATGCAGAAAAAGCAGAACTATTTAATCTATGTTTATGTTTGGCATCATAGGGAAACAATACAAAGAACAACAAAAAACCCTCAGAACAAGACAGAAGAATAGATACCAGATTTTATATTGTTAATTAGATTTATTAAAATTACAATGTATTAAAAAATGTAACAAAGTTAAGCATTTATTAAAACACAGAACTAGAACATTCAAATGTAAGAACACCCAAGGAATTATCCAGAAATGTCTATGGATGTTTTCAAACAGAAACAATGGAAAATTTAGAGAGGATTTCAAAATAGCTGAAATGCTGTACTGATGTTCTGAAAGATTGTAAGAGAGGAAATAGAGGGACAGCTGGGTTGATATCAATCTCTGACAGTTATCAAAAAGCTGGCCTGGATGTAATCAGCAAATAATTAAAAGCTGGTATTATTCAAAATTAATGTCAGCCAATGAAGTTTAATGAAAAATAAGCCTTCTTATACAAACTGTTTACTGTTCTTTACAAGATTACACTGTTGGTTTATAAAGGTCAGTTTGCTGAATAAAATATTCAGATTTCTGCAGGGTAGTTTGATTCACATCGCATGACTTTCTGATTTTAAAAAAAGATGTCTTATAAAAGGAAGATATCCATATTTAATGTACATATAATTGTCTCTGTGACTAAATCCCAGTAAGAAACTGTAGATGAAAAATTATGAGTCACCACAGATGGATTTTCTTATGATTCCATGAATATATCACAGCCTAAGGTTATTCACTGTCTATATTGGTAGTTTAGAAGAAAATATAAATGAACAGTGAAAAAAAAATACTGAAAATACAAGAACAGGTTGTAAGTAGCAATAAATAAATAAAGAGATAATCCTGGTAAACACCTTAAGGTGAGACATATTAGTCAGTAGAATGAAGTACATTTTAACACTTTCCTTTTTAACACGAAGGGGTGAAAGATTGTCAGAATAAACATCAGATCACCCTAATATGATTTGAGCTGGTCCAACAACTAGATGCTTATCCAAGCTGCAGTCTCCATAGGCTATGACAAACATAAAGAGGTCTGTTTCATCCTTTACCTTGTGCACTGGAAGGTGATTTCTTCCACTACTAATTCCAAAAAGAGGAAACATATAGTACAGGGTAGAGCTGGCAAGTTTGGTATATGACCATTACAGTTCCTTGGGAAATTGCCACCTATAACCCTGTCTTCCCTGCTGTCACTGACTACGGCTAACATGGTCCTCTCAAGGTTTTTATTCTATCCTTCTTTCCAGTTTGGCCTCTCACTTTGTACCTCTTTCTTTCAGCCTCATAGGTATAAAATCTTAATTTTGAGTCCACATGTGAGAAACCTTGAGTCAGTACTATTGCCATGATAACCAGCATAATTTAATTACCCAGATGCAATTCAGAAATTAAGCTTCATCACCAACTATGCAAGAAGAAAAGTAGTGTTCCTGCACCACAATGTGATATTAATGAGACCATTAGTTGACTGCTATGACAAGGTCTGGTTCTTGTACTGTAGAAAAGATGCTGTAATTTTAGAAGCTTTTGAAACAATTACTGGAATGAGGAAGGATGAAGAAAATGGCTCATGTGTAGAAGCTGCAAAAGCTCCATGTATTGAATTTCTTTAAGGACATGACTTCATCACAATCTACAAATGCCTGGCTGAGAACCTTTGTGGCATTAGGCATAATGAGATGCAGTGGTTTGAAGGCAAAGTTAGGTAAATGAGACTAGATATAAAAGTCATATCAGAGAGATCTTAATAGAACAACTTCCCTAGGAAAGCAATGACTTCTCTATTACTTCTGGTTTCAAAATAAAGCTATAAGAAAAAACTCTACACCAAAAGAAGTGAGCAACACAGTTGCACAATTGTTAAGTGTGCTTCTGTGGTCTGTATTACATGAATTAAGTAAGGTTAACTAACTCTTAACAGTCCTCTTGGGTTTATAATCTTAGCAATTCTCTATATACAGGCTTTGCTCACTTTTGTATGCCTGGCACTTTTTAGTTAATGGCTAAGAACATTGAAACAGGCCCTTGACAAGTGTCTGAACACCTACAGTGCATTTTCTGTGGGATTTGGAAGCTCATCTGAAGAAATTTTCCAGAAATATGCTGCTGAACTGATACGGGTACCTACTTAAGGTAAAAAAAATCTTCCTGGTTGTAAGATGGTGTTCTTTTCTCAACTGAATGTTCATGTGCTTACATCCTGCATAGGGCCAGGAGATAAACAAACCACCTATCTTTGACAAACAACGGTTAGGTATGTGCCATAGCTCCGGCACCCATAGTAAATCTGGACAGCTGGCCACTCTAGAAGGCTTATTTATTCATGTTAATTTCAGAATATGAGGCCTCTTGGGTCTGGATTGGCCTATACTGCACAATTGTTCGGTGTCGTCTTGATTTGTTATGCAGTATTTCATCTCAGGACCATTTTCCAGGGCAAGACACATTGGTTCCTTGACCTTCTGGTTAGACACAGACCACCGCTGTGTTACAAGGTGCTTTGAATTATTCTTATCATGCATATTAAACTTTTTCTTTTTTGAATCATACTACATAGGGTTCATATAGGGTTTCTCAAAAAAATTTTAAAAATTATGTAAATCATAGACTATTTGACAACTCTGACCCAGCATGCTCGGTGTCTCATTTGGTCACTAGGAAGGTGCATCATTGCAAATTAACTTACCTGGCTTTTTACCATAAACTTTGAGAATTATTTTGGCCAGTGATTCCTCCGTCACAAGGGTTAGGATTCATGAACTACAGTTTTCATGGCTCCCATAGCAGTGCTTTTGACTTTGCTTGAGATTGACACGTGTGCAGTTCCTAGTTATTTCCTAATCTATGTCTTTGGTTAAGCTACTCCATCTATGCAGTACATCTGCACGTCGCCTCTGAAGTAAGAAAAATAATATATGGCATTGCATAAGGTTCTGATTTGTATACAACACTTTTAAGTTTCAGAAATTTTGTTGAGGAGTGTTTAAGTATCTGAACATCCAAACAGAGATTTTTGATCAGCTCTTCTCCATTTTAAATATCACAATCCTTTACTAGTAGTACTACTACTATGACTACTACTGATACACTAGCATATGCACACTTAAAATACATTTTAAGAAGGTTTTATTTTGTATTAAGAGATCTGTCAGAGACCATGGATGCTCCCTTCAATTTGCCAATTGCAAAAGTACCACTTTTCCACAGAATCAGTTATAAGAGTTAATCAAGCCAATATCTTGAACTGCATTGCTACTTCTCTAAGACTTAGAATCATAGCATCATTTAGGTTGGAAAAGACCTCCAGAATCAGTGAGGCCAACCTTTGGCCAATCATGACTTTCTCAACTACACCATAGCACTAAGTGCCACTGTGGAGAACCAAGCTTAAGCATGTAAGCATGTTTTATCTCGAACATTCTGGCTGTTGTGACAGGAAAGTTGTGATTGGAAGGGAGGGTGATGTGGAGGCGGGGCAACGCTTTTTCTGCCTTGAGGCTCTCAGTGTGCCTGCATCAACTCCACCCCAACTCACTTCCTGGAGGGCTCAAAAGGGCTGGCTGTGCATGCATGAACAATATAGTGTGCACCAGGTTACCTATAAAAGGAAGTGGATTGGTCCCACTCGCACTTTCTTTTTCTTTTCTTTCTTTCTTCTTTCTTTCTTCTCTTTCTTTCTTCTCTTTCTTTCTTTCTTTCTTTCCTTCCTTCTTCATTCCTTCCTTTAAGATCTAGACCATCCACACAGCAGGACCACCACAGGATCTTTCTTCTCTTTGTCCCTTTTCCACCTTTATTTTTCCCCTTCCTTGCTTTCTCTTGGCAAAGTGTGGCTATCATATTCTACTTCTTACTCCGTACTGGTTTGTTGTGAGAGCTGGGAGCCTGTTGAAGTGTGTTGTAAAAGCTGAGTGCTTGTCAGCTAATGCTTTTGAGACTAAATAGGGGGCTAGTTGCTAGAGTTAAGATGATTATATAATAAAAAGCATAAGAGTTCCCAGACACATGGACTGACGCCCCTCTTCAGCCTGAGAAGAATTTAAAATGAACATCGCACCCCCTATCAAGTGGGTGGTGATAGCCACATCCAATCATCTCTTGAAAAATTCCAGGGACAGTGACTCCACCACCTCCCTGGGCAGTCTGTTCCAGTGCTCTTTCCATGCAGAAATTGTTCCTGATGTCCAACCTGAACCACCCCTGGTGCAGCTTTAGGCTCTGTCCTTTGTTCTGTCTCTAGCTGTTTGGGAGAAGAGGCCAATCCCCACCTTGCTATAAACTCCTTTGGGTAGTTGTAGAGAGTGATAAGGTCTCCCCTGAGCCTCCTTTTGTCCAGGCTAAACAATCCCAACTCCCTCAACTGCTCCTGATAGGACTTGCTCTAAACTCTTTGCCAGCTTTGTTGCCCTTCTCTGGACCTGCTCCAGCACCTCCATGTCTTTCTTGTAGTGAGGGGCCCAAAACTTGATACAGGACTTGAGGTGTGGCCTCACCAGTGCCAAACACAGCAGGACAATCACTTCCCTAGTCCTGCAGGCCACACTGTTTGGGATACAATCCAGGATGCCATTGGCCTTCTTGGCTACCTGGGCACAGCGCTGGCTCATGTTCAGCTGGCTGTCTACCAGCAGTCCTAGGTCCTTTTCCACTGGGCTGCTTTCCAGCTACTCTTTCCCCAGTCTGTAGTGATGTAGTTGTCTTATTATTTTCAAAGGCAAAAAAATTTCTAGTACCTGGCCTGATGTTCTCTTTTCTGTGCTTGATTGGTCTGCTTAGCCACCCTTGAGGCTTTGTCTGCTAAACCAGCTACAAAAGTTACTGGAGAACAAAGCCCACCTAGCTTGAAATTAGGATGCAACAAAAGTCAGAACTATTAGATAATTCTGCAATTATCAATAGCAGCAATCCAGATGACAAAGAAAATTTAAAAAAAAGAGAAAACAAAGAAAGTGACAGAATCTTAAAATATTAAAAAATATCAATAGTTCAAGAACAAGACATTCAAATTTTTCAGGTGAGAGTCACAAATAAATCATTCTGCAGTTCTTTTGTCTGTGACTGGTTAATTCACTCTTGCTAAATTATTTTTGCCCTAAAATCACATTTGAGATGTGAGTGAGTGAAAAAGAGAATGGTTTGATAACCTGGTGGCTAAGCACCTGCATTGACTGGGAAGAAGCATGTAGCATCCACTTTCTACTTTTCTGAACATAAGGTACTGTAAATCAAAAGACCCAATTTAAAAGGGAAGTTAAACTTCAGTCCAGTGTTACAGAGTAGGTAAAAACGAGGTCTGTAGTTCTCTCCTCCAAGGAGAGTAAATGAATTAATGAGCTAGACAGTTAAAAGTGGTCCTCCCATCTCTTTAATATTTTTCAGTGTGTCCTCTAATTACTTTCACCCTTTGTTTCTAAATTCAGTTCTTGGGTTTGGGGGTTTCTTTGTTGTTGTTTATTTTATTCAGATTTCGTTGCTTAATAAAAATAGGGGTTTTTAATTATCCAAAAACCATAAGACTGGGCATGTAGGCCCATCCAATTTTCCAGTATTTTCTTAATCTAATTGAGCTCATGAATATGTGTGTTTATACATATATATGTGTGTAGGTATGTGTATATGTGTATACAAACACATAGATACACATATCTATGCAGATACATATACATATAGAAAAAGATATAACAAATACGTATACATATAAAAGATACCTATACATATAAAAGGCCTAGGATTGTTTGTAGGTAACTGCAAATCTATGATTAAAGAACAGCCATACAATGGCTCAGATTATTTAAATTCTTTGTTTATTTACATTCCAAAAGTTAGGCCCAACAGCTTCTTTTTTCTTTTTCCAGATGATCAGAAAAATAGTGAGAAAGCCCTAGGAAGAGCTTATGAGTGCACATCGCAGAAGAACTTTTTGACTTTCAAGTATTAGCGTTCAAACCACAAAAAAAAGGCAGCTAGGAAGGCTTAAAACTGACAATAATGATGAAAAGAAGGACTCATTTAATAGAAAATGTAGTATAATATGGTGAGGAAGGAAAAGGCTTGCACTGGTATTTATATCTTGGATATGTAAGCAGAGATATTGGAGACATAAAGCTAGAGAACTGACAGTCATGGAACTGTAAATATTGAGAATACCCAGGAGGATCAGAAAAAAAATGAGATTAAATTGTTCATTAAAGGTAGGATAACAGTGCAAATTACTGTTTCAAAAAGTACAAGAAAAAGGCATTTTTAGAGTGGTGCAAAGTATATTAAGCAGAAAGAATAAAGTTGCATTTTCTGACAACCATGTAAGAGGTTCTCAGTTACAAAGCGTTATCAAATGTGTAATAGTGCGGCTCTTATTGCTTAAATCATTTAAAACAAGACTGAATAACGTATTTTGAAATAATATTATACCAGGAGGAGGATGAACTTGTAGACCTTACCCTTTTAAGATCTCTGTCACTTCAGTACTTTATCCTATTCCATTTAATTAGTTATGAAAAACATTAATCAATAGGCTCTTTTCTGCCAGTTCAAAAATTGGGGCTTCTGAAACAGTTATTACAAAAATGCTATATATAAAACATCCATAAATTTTTTATTTCTGTTTTAATAGATGGTACCACACTCTTTATTAAGTCTTTCCTCAGATTTTTTTCTTCTGAACTAAAGAAGTTCTTAACATTCTCTGGAGAATAGTATCAGGTCAGTATTACAACTACAGGAGTCTCTACAGGGCTTTCTGTGGATTGTGGCTGCTGGCATTTTTTCTTTTTTTTTTTTACTTTTTTATGAAGCAAAATATTAATTTTGAAATAAGGATCAGAGTTTCTGCTGCTCCTAAGACAAGGAGCTGTAACCGAAAAGACTTTCTTACCGTAGGTAGCCTCATGCTTGTTTTTCTTTAAGAAACACTGGCATGTTATGATACACTGGCAAGGATATGATAGGCTATATTCACATGGCTGAACTTGTCTGTAAATGATAAGATGAGAAATGACAAAATGTCTTTGAGAACATGAAGCAGCAGTGCATGTTCGGGGTTAATTTTACACAGGAATCCATTTGCAATGCAAACTGGTTTTGGGCAAGAGAAAGGAGGATTATTAAAGAAGTGGTATAGACAGAAGGATACATACTAGTGCTACTGAAACAAGTGATAGTAAGAAGAGAAAAAATTGTGCAAGTCAGTTATTTAATATTATTGGTTTTGAGAGGAACATCTGAATTCTAAAAAGCCAATATTATCTCTGATGTATTATAAACAGACAACTTTATGGTAGAGAACCATTAGTCCTGTATAGTCTTGATGTTAAGCTCCACATTTGTATGCTTCTGCATAACAATAGGTTCAGTTGGCTTTTTAAATTTTTTAAGAGCAATCACTTCAAGCAATTACAATGACAACCACTACTAAGCAACCATTTTTCCCACTGACCTAATCATATAAATAGTTTTGCAGAATACATTTAAAGAGCTAGTCTATATTATACTGATTTTAACAAATACTGAGACTTATGCCTAAATCTATTTTTATTCTTATGTACTAATGGCTTAAAAGAATAGGTTAAATTTAAAATAATCATAGAGTTAAAAATGTTGCTCTATTAAATATCAACTACAAATGAATGTCTTTTTGAAAAGAGGAAAAACTCTTTATAGCAGTGGTATGTATTTATGCATAGTTGTACAAAAAATTTTTTTAAAAAAATGTATTTCTTACCCTTCATTTTTCAAATATGTTGTACTGTCATAGACTTCCAGCTGTATAACAATTTAGAAATGTATTGAAAGAAGAATTTGAGTAATTAGTCTTTTTTTTTTTATTATTTTGAGAATAGGTGCCAAATCAGATGTTTACAATTCAAGAAGGGCCTTAGCCTGGTCTAAAAGTTATGACTTTTCTTAGATGCAAAAATTTTTTTTATGTGTCCTGCATAGGGATTGGGTGTTCACCTGATTAACTGGAGATTTGAAAACTGAGTTTTGGATTGGGAAATTGTGAAGATATTCCAAGTGATACTTTAATCGGTTTTACAATTATAGCTCATATATTAAAGTTTTTGTGGAGTTCTGCAGATAAATAGTAAGCTTTCTGAAATATTCCTGAGGATCAACAACAATATTGATATGAACAGGTATGAGAGAAAAGGTTGCTCATTAGCACTCACTGTCTTTGCACTGCTTTGACTGACAGATATCAATTCAACAACAGTGTGTTTTTCTGTAGAGCAGACTGTTTTCAGCAGACTCTGCCAATAAATTCAAAAATTTGAATCTTTGAATCAGGGCCACAGCCAGTATTAAAATCTTGGTTCTTCAGCTGCAAAAAAAAGCACTGCATAATAGTTTCAAATTGGCTTTCTCATAAAATAGTGATTTTAGCATTATAGTGCACCATCAGCTGTGTAAATCAGACTTTTCTAGAGTCAAAATGTTAGTTTACTTTTCATGAATCAATTTTGATCCTGAAATAAGTAGTCACCTTTCCAGCTGAACTCACTGAAAGTGACAGCACTGGTCTATGATTAGGCACATTGGTCAACATTCATCGTAGCAAAAATAACTGAGATGCCTAAAACAGGTGAAGTCCAGTTGCTTTTCACTTCCTCAAACACTAATAGTGAGAGAGATGGGTGCCTTCAGCAGGCATTTTGTGAGGGTGCTAGCACAGCCACCCTTGGCAGATAGCCTGGATAACTTAAAAATAAGAATGTGAGAGCACATGGTGCTTATGGAGGTTGAACAAAACTGTCTGGAGGTTGTTTGCAGTAAAAATGATCACATTAAGCACCTGAGTCCAGCCCAGACAGGGCAGCCCACCCTCATGATGGGGTGCTAGGAAGGACTTGTACCCACAGTGAGGTGTCACATGGGGCTACCACGCAGGGCTACCTCACTGCTACATGCAGGAGATCTTGAGGGGGGCTTTGTCACACAGCGCCTAGAGGGCTCACACCTCTTGCAGGAGGTGAGCAAGTGGGGAACCTGCATTGCAGAGAGGAATGCCAGTGACCTCTGTCTGGGGTGTAGGGAGACACTAAAATTTTGTAAGGTTTAGTTATGGAAGGCTGTTTAGAAACTTGTAGGAGCTTCTTAGCATTTTGTAAGTGTCTAGCATTGTGATTTAACTGTTGTATTACTGATGTTGATCCTGAATATATAGCTCACTGATTTCTAGTTAATTACATGTCATTAATAAATCATTAAAGTGTTTTAATCCTAATTTAGTTTAAACTATTTGAACTGAGCAATTTTTCTCAGCAACACAATTCAGTGCATCTAAAACTTGAAATATCTCCGAGAGTTTCTGTTCCTCTCCATTAGCAATAGTGTTTGACTGTACTAACTTAGGAGCCTTAGAAAAAAGACTGAAACATACCTGAATTATTGCAAACATCAACACAGAATCTGAATAGATATCAGCATTGTAGATAACGACTTTGCAAGTCTTCATCCACATATTAAAGAAAATACCACAACTGGAACAGCAATCCTTGCAGCAGAGATATTTAAATGAGAGAAACTGTAAGGTTTCAGAGTCTTATTCTGGAGAGCTGTACAGTGAAAGGTGGTTGCTAAAAGCTCTCAAGCTTTATTGAAGTTGCTAAGCAATGATCAGAAAAAAAACCCCAAAACACTGCAGTCTCCTGCCAATGTTGTTCAAGTGTTCAAGTTTTCTTGTTTTGTTTCTGTTTTCTGTCCAAGGGGTGAGGTAGGGCTACATGATCACGAAGATGTGATAAATGGTGGGCTATTTATTTCAAAGCAAGGACTACAGAAAAAAACGTCAACACATCCTGAAAGTGCTTCTGTTTTATATAGATCAAGAAAAAAAAAAAACCAGAATTAGGTAGGGCAGGCTATAAAGGGCCTCAGTAAACAAATAATTTCAATTATCTCATACAAATTAAGTAGATCTGGTCTCAGGGCATGTAGCCAGGGAAAGAAGGTGTCCAAGGGCCCCATACAGAGAAAAAGGTCTGTTAATTATGAGGTCTGGAAAAGGATCTTTTCATTTAGATCACTGCAAGCAAATACCTTTTAGTGTTTTCCCTACTTATTTTTATTTTACACTTTCGTGGTGCTACACAGACATTTGGATGAAATTAGGTGACAAAACTACTTTGTGCAGCAGTCTCTTTTTTTCCCTTTAGTCTGGCTATCAACGTCTTGTGTAGGAAAACTATGGGTACGTTGCCCCAAGCTCTACCTGCTGCGTGCACAGCCAGCCTTCCTCCCCCTCTGCTGTCACTCCCGCTGAGACTAACAGTAACCATGTGTCATCCCAGCTCCTCTTAAACTCATTGATTCTCCTGAGAAGATCGGCCTGTCTCTGCAAATCTGTTAGCTGATTGTTTCCTACCATAACTAACTGACAACACTTAATACATTTTCTTACCTGTTCCTTCTTAATATTCATGTACGCTGCACACACAATATGCACTAAGTGCGATTGGTGTCATAGCAGATGGATAGAGCAAAAACTGTATATATTACAAGAGAAAAAATCATGTGGGTTTTTTTTCGTCCACTTTTCCCCTTCTAAGTAAGCAATACAGTTTTTCCATTTTGTTTGCATTCAAAGCCCCTTGGAATCCAAACAAAATAGCACAGTTTTAGACACAAATTTCTTTGTATTTATTAAATTTTAAAGAAGAATTGTAGCTTTTTATTGCTCACATTTTTTAATAGCTATTACATTTCAGTTCTGCCAGAAGGACTCACTTCTGTCTGCCAGTCAGTGTCAACAGCCAATCTCATCAATGCAACCGGACATTTATTTCAGAATATTAACTTATGTTCTGGTAAACATTATTGATTATGACAAGTGATACTCTATGATTACTAACTGGGTAACTTCAAACATATGGGAAATCTCATTTCTGATTTCTTTACAATGTGGTTATCCAGGAGAGATAGTCATAGTAGAAAATGGTGTAGCATATAATAGTCATTGAAATATAAAATAATAATTGCTGCTCCAGTGTTACCGTGATTTATAATTACACAATAGTATTTTAAGAAGTCTCAGATTGCATATCTCCATGGCAGGACACTACTTCTGTGGGAAGCATTTCATAAATGGAGGAAATTAATGGGCTAAAAGCCAAATTATGACAGAAACTGACAAAAGCAATGGGAAAATCAGTGTGAAGGATAATACTCCAGGCTTGATTTGTTCCATTATACTTAACCAATGCAAAGAGGCTCTCAGGTCACTGAATGATTTGTTCTGCAATACCTGTAACTGTGCACAATAGGCTAAGTGAAAGGCAGTATCCATCAAAACTTTGAGTTGCCTTGCTTTTGTCAGTTTGTGTGGTGCCTTTAACATTATTTAAGTATATCATGGGGAATATTGTTGTTAACGACAGATTGGTACCAAATTACCCAACCTAAGAGAACCTAAAAAAATAGATCTAAAAGATAAAAAAATGCCAGGTGTGTGGTACCTAAGCTTATTATCTGGATCTGAGTGTCTTATCCTGAACTTATTTTGCTGTGTCAATTAATTTGTTTGACAGACACCAGCTGAAATATAAGAGGAAGGAAGCTGGTCAAAGAGGCGTGACAAAAAATATTGAGCAGCAAAACAACCTTCTTTTTTTTTTGTAAGTTATTTGATCCCTGTCCCACTTTTGCTTTAATTCAAATAATTATTACATGAACAAAATGGTTTTCTGTTTCAGGACTTTGATAAATGATGATGCAAGGTCTGCTGGATAAGTGTACATTAGGTCAGTGTCACCTTTAGGGTGTGGGGAATAACCCTGTGACTTCAACAGCAAAACCACAAAAATCTTGAACTAATATGAAATTATCATGGAGTCAGAAACTCTAAAATAAATTGTTAAAAAAATGAGCATCTAAATTGAGCAAAGATACAAAATGATGCACTTTTCTGAGAGTGGATTCACAGTGGGTTTCATAGACAGACATGGAAGCATGGACAGTGATTCCAACTGCAATTCCAGGAAAGCTGGGGACTCAAGGTGGGGCTTAAATACCATAAAAAAAGAGCAGATATGAGAGTAGTGCTGCTGCCTTCAAGTTACGTGTTCTGTTTAGTAGCTTAACTCAAGTTCTATTTAATATCATTATCAGTTATGTGGATGAGGGGATCGAGCACATCCTCAATTAGTTTGCAGATGACATCAAACTGGGCAGAAGGAGGGTAGGAAGGCTTTGCAGAGGGATCTGGACAGGTTTGATCGATGAGCTGAAGCCAACTGGATGAAGCTTAGCAAGGCCAAGTCCTGTCACAAAAACCCCATGTAGCTTTACAGACTTGGGGATGAGTGGCTGGAATGTAGCCCAGTGGAAAAGGACCTGGGGGTGCTGGTAGACAGCCAGCTGAATGTGAGCCAGCACTGTGCCCAGGTGGCCAAGAAGGCCAGTGGCATCCTTGATTGTATCCCAAACAGTGCGGCCTGCAGAACCTGTCCTGCTGTACTTGGCACTGCCTCAAGTCCTGTTTCCAGTTTTAGGCCCCTTACTTCAAGAAAGTGCTGGAACAGGTCCAGAAAACAGCAACAGAGCTGTTGAGGAGTCTGGAGCACAAGTTTTATGAGAAGCAGCTGAGAGAATTGGGGTTGTTCAGCCTGGAGAACATTGTTGTTCTCTTCAACTACCTGAAAGGAGTTTGTAGAGAGGTGGGATATTAAAAATTTCTTCACTAAAAGGATAGTCAAGCCTTGGAATAGGGTGCCCAGGGAAGTGTTTGTGTCACCATCCCTGAAAGTATTTAAAAGACATTTATATGTGGCACTTACAGGCATGGTTTAGTGGTAGACTTGGCAGTAATAGGTTAACAATTGCACTCTATGATCTTAAAGCTGTTTTCCAACCTAAATGATTCTATGATTCTATAACCACTGAACTACGTGGTACATAAACAATATCTCACTTCCATTGGGTCTAGCCCATTCAAATTCAGAGAAGAATTTGGATTTAAAATCCTGTTGGTGTTAAGGCTTTAAGTAGGACACTGTTGAGACTCAAGGTGTTGTACAAATGTGAAGAGGCAGGACCTTTAGGTGTCTGCAGGCCTAGATAGCCAGCTTAGTAGGAATTTTGAAGAGCTACTTGACATTTTAATGTTCACAGAATCACATAATGATTGGGGTAGGAAGGGACTTTTGGAGGTCGTCTGCTCCAGCCCTCCAACAGAGCAACTTACAGCAGGCTGCCAGCACTGCATCCAGAGAGTTTCTGAGTATCTGTAGAGATGGATACTCCAGAACCTCCCTGGACAACCTGTGCCAGTAAATGGTCACCCTCACAGTAAAAAAGTGTTTTCTGATGTTCAAGAGGAACATTCTGTGTTTCAGTTTATGCCACTGGTTCTGTCACTGGGCATCAATGAAAAGTGTTTTTGCTTCATCTCCTTTCCACCAGCATGTACCCATACGTTGGGGTTAAGCCTCCCTACGTGCAGGACTTGACACTTTCTTTCAGTGAACTTTGTCAAATTTCTGTCAGCTTTGCATATTAAACAAAAGTAGTTAAATCTTGTTTCCTTATACCTAACTTTGGGACGCTAACTAGCTTTAGGCAACTCAGATAAAAGTTTAGATTAGAAGGAAATATCCACAATTCCTTTCATAATCAATGTCAGTACCTACTTGTCTGTAGCATGTATAGAGGAAGTTTACTGTAATCTGAATACATTGACATATAACCATAGTTGATAGGTTTCTAAACCATGGACAGTTTAGTTGTTCCTTTATATGCAGTTTAGATTTTCATTATTTCATAGTACAGCGGTTTTCAGAATGCAGAATAAAATCAGTCAGAGAAATTAATGCTGCAGCCTTATCTTTCTTCTGAAAGAAAAAGGATCAGTCTGGACCCCCAAACCTGGCTGGATTTAGTCCTGAGACCTTGTGTTAAAAAAAAAAAAAAAGTGTTATGTTTAGTGGATTCGTGTCTGGTACTCAGCCTTACAAGCTTAAAAACTTATTTCACACTGGTTTACATAAGACAATTGTCCTGAGTACATAATACTGAGTAAATAAAAAATTGAGAAACCAGTTGTGGTTGTTGGTTTATATTTTTTTTTTCCCTAAGAGGGAGTATAGTTTCCAAATTAGATATTACAGGAATTGTTGTAAGGAATAAATTAGTATTTGTAGTCTTGTTCATCAGTTCAATTCATTATCTGGAAAAGTATGTGAGCCACAAATGAAAATCACATAAGTAGTTAGTCTGACAGTGTTGGAGTTGAGTAACAGCAATGACTACTGAGAATTAACAGAACAGTGTGGTAATATGTTTTGGGACTAATAAAACAAAGCATGACCATTCGATAGGATTGAGAACACTAGGAAAATGTTTGGTAGGTGGAGAGGATTAGCTCACAGATTACATATCTAACTGATGCTGTGCAGCACAGCAACGTAGAGAAGGTGCCAAAAGTGCTGATATAAGGTATGGAACAATTCCAGGCTAATATACCTGTTCCTCATTTATTCTGTATCAATATAGTTCTTGCTACATGACACTGTACTGTGTCATATAAATGTATCTTTACAGAGAATGTACTAGAAAAGAAGCCGTGGGAGAAAATGCTTCAGCAGCAGGAAGGCAGCTTTGGTGTCCTGTTATGTTTAATTCTCACATAAGTCAACAGCATGTTTCCTGCTGATTTCAGTTGTGCATGGTCAGATTGCTCATGTGCAGGTGATTCATAGAAAAAGTACCAATATTAGTAAAACATGTAGCTACATGAATTATAAAGGTTGTTTCATCAACCTTTATTTAGTTGACAAACTAAATAAAGCTGAAGAATCTGTAAAATAGAATCCCTATGAGTAAATATATGCAAAGTAAATTAGCTACTTGCCATTCCTGATTCTGTGACCACTTATTATATACGGAAGTCCTCCTTCAACAACTACACTCTTATAACTTCAGTCAGGGAATACGCATGAAAAATAAAAACTACAAGCTTGTAGCAGTAGAAATGTAATTTTAGTTTATTTCTTTGCTGAAGTATGGAAGTGTAGATAGCTTGTTTTGATACCACAAAATCAATTCAGCCCTTTTTTCTGTGAAAAACTACCATTTTTTGCTTAGCAAGTACTTGTGAATTTGATTTATTGTGATTTTTTTTCTATTTCACAGCGAAACAGCTTTTTTTTTTTTTTTTTAAATATATATATGAAATGGCAAGTTTTCAAGTCTGAAAACTGCCTTTCATTTGTATGGAAAATAAGAAACCAAAAGTATGGATCTGTTTTTCCATACTATAACCAAGAAGGGTTTTTTTAAAATAGATTTCACTTGGATACCTTCATTTCCTCTTTTCAAATTTTTTTTTTCCCTCTTAATTCCTAATATAATTTGTCTTTTTTTTTTTTAATGTAAACTATTGGAAATTAAAATTGTCTTTCAAATTATATTTCTTGAATATTTCCATAATTATTTTTATATTTCTTACAAATATGTTAATGATTTAAGATTCTTACTCTTTGTGCAGTCATTAAAAACATTCATGTATTGCATGGTAGTAAAAAGGAAGACACAAACAATTCTATAAGCAATCATAATTTATAGACAAGTGTCATACTCCCATGCAACTTTAATGACAGGAGACCTGCCTGAGGAAAATACATGAAAAGACCAGCATTTCGGGCATGGCTCACGTAAGGCTTGATGTCTATGGTTAACAGAAACAACTATAATAATATTGAAATTAATGGGATGATTTTCATTTAGGCAACATTGGCTAGTTTATTAACTGTAATACATTAGCAATATATTGTCAGCATTGACTTAGTAGGCACAATAAGTGATAAAACTGCAAAATCTGAGAATAATTACCCCCTGAAGCATAACTGAAACTCAGTAAATAATAGCTTAAATTTATTAGAATGCAGTCCATTACATATAAGACAGTAAACAAATCACATATAAAGCATGAAAATATACATATCTGTTCATAGTAAGTATAGTTTAACTTTTGACATTCTTACCTTTCTTCAATCAATATAAAGTAGATTGGGCAAAAGACGGATTTTAATTCAATAAAAAATATTTGTTTTCAAAAGTACATTTTTAGTGAACTTTCTAAATGTTAACTTTACCTTATCATCAGTTTTATTCTGCCATCATTTTTCACTGCTAGTTCTGGATATTTCCATTATTCATTGGATGTTTTACAAACATTGGTTATCAGCTATTAATGAAGACATAATAGATGGTATTATATAGTTTTGCAATAGTCTTGCAAGCATAACTTGCAGGTTATGCTGGTTTCATGACCTGATTTCAGAAAAAATGTCTAAAATATCTGTGTAGCTCTTTCTGGTTAAATATTTATATGATGATTTATAATGAATAGTCATCTAAAATCCTGTGATATCAACTGATGGTAAAATTGAACTATATTTTTAACTATGTATAAATTCTAGGCCCAAATGTATTTGTTATCAGTTGTATGTATAAGGTAATACTCATTCTTATGTTATGAGTTAACTCTAACTATCCTGTAACAAAATGTGACATCCAATGCAACTAAGATTTACATGCTTTTGTATGAAAGCTGAGAAAAATCAGAGTTAAATTCTGATCTGGCCTTGGAATTTTTTTTTTTTGAGGGAAGAAACAAGTCACCATATGTGATAAAAATTTTCTGATATGACTGATTTTATTCCCTTCTAAAAACTGCATTACAAAGAGTCATATACATTGATGAACTTGATGAAAACTTATTGTTTTTTTCCCAGATCTTGAAGCTCCTTCTATGTTCTTTTTTTTTTTTAATTAATGAACAGCATTCATATTGGCATTTAAGTTACAAGTGATTTTTCCCTGTTTACTGAAACATTCTTGAAGCATTCTGGTTTTGAGGGTTTTTCTCTTTTACATCTTCTGTGAGAAAAACAAAGACAAAACAAAAAAAAAACCACAAAAGAAATTATAGTTTTCAAGGTCATAATGAAATGGGAAAACTTGGAACCTAAAGAGAAATATCGTTTTTCTCTGCTCCTAAGTCCTGAAATGAGGAATATTCTTTAAGACTTATAGATTGACATCAGCATTTTCATTTGAGTTACAGATCAACTGCTGAAGTGAAGCACTGATGTGTTCAGAATGAAGTTTGAATCCCATATTTGAGCAGTATTACAGAACATGAGCAATAAAATTAAACCAGGAGATATGCCCACCTATTCAGTTCATGGGATCAAACTAGAGCCATTCTGAAGAAAATTTCCTGAAACAAATAAAATATGGATTCTGGGAGCTCAACACCAAATGCTTCCACTGTACAAAAACTTCAGCTGAGCCAAAATAATTGCTGAAGTACATGTAATCATAGAAATTGTGGACTGTAATCCTTCTGTTTCCCCCTGTGTCCTTTTAGGATAGGTGCATTCCTCTGTAGTTTGAATGAAAAGTAAAATACCAAGACAGTTATGAAAAGCCAGGCTCAGACTTCAGAGGTTTCTGCTTTTCCTATTTCTTAAATCTTCCTGGAGGGGTGGGTACATAAAAATAAAAAAAAAAAAAAAAAAAAA
>VZRE01007930.1:33607-63436 GCA_013396775.1 Cephalopterus ornatus
AAAAAAAAAAAAAAAAAAAAAGGCTAGTTCAGAGGTTAAAAGGCCTAGGGCCAATCTTGCCATTATTGCCCTGACTGTGGACCACTTCTCTCCCTTGGGAATGAGCTGCCAATGACAATTACATTATCACAGATCACAAGCTAATAACATGCTGACAGTTTTTTGAATTCCTCAGCACCACTACATTTAGGTTCCACACCTCCTCATATTTCCTTTTGGGAGAGTCTAGGTCATAGCATTACTTTTTCTGAAAATCAGTGTTTTAGTCAGTAGTCCTTTCAAGACTATAGTTAGGTTTACTGTAATTTCCTTTACATTCCTGAGTTTAGGTTGGTCTCTGTGGCTCTGCAGACAACAGTTTTTCAGGGAGCAGCCAGCCATTGCAAAGCACAAATACCTTTACTCAAAATTTAAGTGTGACAGTAGGAAGCATATTATAAAAGTTAAACAGCATAAACTCATGGCTACTACTTAATGTCCATCTTACTGCCGCATCTAGCAGAATCTTAAAGTGCATATGTGACTCCAATCCAGATTAGGAGAGTATGGCTGTATATTGCTGTTTCTGACATATTTTGCTGTCAGGCTTCCTAAACCAGCAAAGCTGTTCTCTTCAGGTAGTAAAAATTTTAAAAAAGATCAGAATTTATATAAACAATATTGTGGATATCGTTGTGATTTTTATTCTTGAACCTCCGGGAAGACTGTAGTACTTGGCAATCATTAGAAATCCAGTAGAAAAGACAAATCATACAAAAATATTGAAATTTCAGCTGTCAGATGCCCTGTGCTGTGCATTTAGAGTGTTTAACTTGGAACATCTCTCCTTAAATCAGGACTGCAGGTTCTTTCACAGTGCAATTCACACCACCTAAAAAGAGTCTACATCTCTCTATTGACTAAATAAGAGCTTAGAAACTGAATTGAGGTTTAATTTTAGTCATTGTGAATAGTTCCTGTCTGCTTTGTCAATATCAATTATTTGAAAAAAAATTTCTGAAAGATTTTTGGTTCCAAAGGAGCAAAATTATGCAATGTGATGTCATACGGAGTTTTTTAATATCACACGGCATTGTCAACAGCAAGGTTGCTCTCATACTTTTGCTCAGGTTTTCCCCCTTTAAATGAAAAGAGATTGTTTAATGAGGAAGAGAAAAAAGGCAGGATTACAATAAAATTGCCTACTATTGATCCTGTCAGTGAAGAGGTGGTGTTTACCCCAAATGTGACTGCCAAACAGAAATGGAGAAAGGAAAAACACTTACAAAAGTTATATGAATTTACCCGTGCAATGCCAAAATAATGACCTCCATGGAAAATGTTCTGCCCCATAAGATCTCCTCACTTCTTTCTTTCAAGAATTAGGTGACCATCTGAAATATGATATAGAATCAATAAGGTTGGAAAAGACCTCCAAGATCAGTGAGTCTAACCTTTGACTAAACACCATTATGTCAACTAGACCATAGCACTAAGTGCCACATCCAGTTCATTTTTGAACAATTCCAGGGATGGGGACTCCACCACCTCCTTGGGCAGCCCATTACGATTCTCATCCACCCTTTCAGTGAAAAAATTCTTCCTCGTGTCCTCACTGAGGACAGCATGCTTGAGGCCATTTTCTCTTGTCCTGTTATTTGTTACCTGGGAGTAGAGGCCAACCCCCTAGCTGGCTACAATCTTCTTTCAGGTAGTCATAGAGAGTGAGAAAGTCTCCCCAGAGTCTTTTTTTCTCCAGGCCAAATAACCCCAGCTCCTTTAGCTGCTCCTCATAGGACTTACTTGATGGGAGGAAGCTGTAACCCCCCTTAAATAAGACCCAGAATGACCACTCTGCATGCAAGTCAACATGCTGACACAAAATGGCCCTTTATTAATATGAACACCAGCTTAAATAGGGAGAGCAGGGAACTTGCTAGAACTAGGGTGGAGACTGGAAGGAGTATTCAAAAGAGAGGCCATATATAGAAACAGGGTAGGAATTTACCCAAATATGGAAAAGGGAAAAACCTTCTATGGAAAGTAAGGAGAGGCAAATAGGGAAAGGTTTAACAAGGAACCAATGGGGGAAAAGGTAACAAGGGTAAAATGCAGGGAATTGAATATAACTATAAATAACTGTTATAACAATGATTCAACATTTTTCAGCAATAAAATAATTTCATTAACAAGTATGACATTAAGAAAAAACAGTTGTCAACACTCCAGGCGCAGCAGCCTATGTTCAGAACCATAGGTGTAGTCCAGGTCAGTCTCTTCTGCCTCCGTCCCTTCTTCAGCTCGCTTCCTCCGCCATTTATAAATGTTTCCAGGGGCACTTCCAGCACTTACTTTCTAGACCCTTCTCTGGACAAGCTCCATGACCTGAATGTGTCTTGTGAGAGGCCCAGGCTCAAGGTGCGACCTCAGCAGTGCTGAGCATGGAGAGACAATCACTTCCCTAGTCCTGCTGGTCACACTATTTCTGATACAGGCCAGGATGCCACTGGCCTTCTTGTCCACCTGGTCATACTCTTGGTTCATGTTCAGCTGGCTGTCAACCAGCACCCCCAGGTCCTTTTCTGCTGAGCTGCTTACCAGCCACTCTTCCCCCAGTCTGTAGCAACACATGGGGTTACTGTGGCTGAAGTGCAGGACCCGGCACCTGGCATTGTTGAACCTCATATGGCTGTTCTCAGCCCATCAATCCGGCCTGTCCAAATGCCTCTGTAGAGCCTTCCTACCCTCCAGCATATCAATACTCCCTCTCAACTTAGTGCCATCTGTGAACTTACTGTGGGTGCACCTATACCCTCATCTAGATCATCAATAAAAATATTAAACAGGACTGGGACCAACGCTGGGCCCTGGGGAACACTACTAGTGACTGGCCACCAACTGGATGTGGCACCATTCACCACCACTCTCTGGGCCTGATCATCCAGCCAGTTCTTAATCCAGTGAAGAGTGCACCTGTTCAAGCCCTGGGCTGCCAGTTTCTCCAGGTGAATGCTCTGGGAGACAGTACCAAAGCTTTTACTGAAGTCCAGGTAGAATATAACCACAGCTCTCTCCTCATCCACTAGGCAGGTCATCTGGTCAGAAAAGGAGAACAGCTTGATCAAGCAGAACCTGCCTGTCCTAAATCCATGCTGGCTGGGTCTGATCCCCTGGTTGTCCTATATGTGCTCTACTCAAGATAATCTGTACCATAACCATCCCCAGCTCTGAGGTCAGGCTGATAAGCCTGTACTTTCCCAGATCATCCTTACAACCCTTCTTGTGAATGGGTGTCACACTGGCCACCCTCCAGTTGTCTGGGACCTCCCTGATTAACCAGGACTGATAATAAATGGTGGAGTGGCTTGACAAGCCCTTCTGCCAGCACCCTCAGTACTATTGGGTGGATCCCATCCAGCCCCATAGACTTATGAGTGTCTAAATGTCTCAGTAGGTCACTGACTACTTACTCCTGGATTGAAGGGGGTCTATTCTGCTCCTGTCCCTGTCTACCAGCTCAGAGGGCTGGTTGCCCTAAGAAAAACTGGTCTTTTTCTTAAAGACTGAGGCAAAGAATGCTTTTATTGCATCAGTCTTTTCGTCATCCTTGGTAACAATGTTTCCCTCTTCATCTAATGAAGGATGGAGATTTTCCTTGGCCCTTCTTTTGTTGTTAATGTGTTTATAAAAGCACTTTTTATTCTCTTGTGCAGCAGTAGCCAGAACGAGTCTTATCTGAGCTTTCACCTTTCCAATTTTCTCTTGACGTGACCTAACAACATCCTTGTACCCTTCCTAAGTTGCCTTCCCCTTCTTCCAAAGGGCATAAACTCTTTTTTATCCTGAATTCAAGAGAAAGCTCCCTGTTCAGCCAGGCCAGACTTCTTCCCTGCTGGCTCATCTTTTGGCTCATGGGGATGGCCTGCTCCTGTGGCTTAAAGATTTCCTTCTTATGTCCAGCCTTCCAGGACCCCTTTGTTATTAAGGACTGTTTCCCAGGGGACTCTTTGAAACAGTGTCCTCATCAGGCCAAAATCTGCCCTCCAGAAGTCCAAGCTAGAAATTTTGTTGACCCCCTTCCGTACTTCACCAAGAATCAAAAACTCTATAATTTTGTCACTATGCCCACGATGGCCTCTGACCACCACATCTCCAATCAACCCTTCTCTGTTTGTAAACAGCAGGTCTAGTGGGGCACCAGCCCTGGAAGGCTCACTCACTATCTGTGTCAGGAAGTTATCTTCCACACATTCAAGGAACCTCCTGGACTGCCTCTTCTCTGCTGGGCTGAGTTTCCAGCAGACACCCATCAAGTAAAAGTCTTCCACAACAACAAGAGCTAGTGCTTGTGAAACATCAGCCAGACGCTTATAGAATACTTCATCCACTTTCTGGGTCACCACACTCCTCCTAGCAATGGCTTTCAACTGTGCGGAAACCATCATTGCCAGGAGGATGGCTGTGCTCTCCTACACAAAATGCTGCACAAAGTGCCACACAAACAACGGTGCCACATCCTGTTTGCCTGCCCTGTTTGCAGCCCTCCCTGGAGCCATTTAAGTCTCTCGTGGTTGCTTGTGAGAGCTGCTAGGTCCTGACAGATCTCTCTGCTCTCTCTTGGGGTTCCCTGACTTCAGAAATCCCCTGTCCATCTCCTTCAGATGTTTTGCCCCAGAACTTACCATAGTTGCCGCTGCTGTCACTGTGCACCTTGCTGACTGAATTCCTGTAATGACCAATATCTTGGAGGATTTGTTTGTGTTAATTTATTTGATGAAATCTTTTTAGATATGCCAAGTATTAGTATTGTTATTACTGCAAGAAAAAAACTAACTATATGCTCTTACAAAGGGAACATGAAATACTCCTGTTTATCCTGGCCAGAAAAGTGTTGGGATGGTTTTTATTTGTTTGGTTTGTTGATTTTTGTTTCCTTTTTTTCAAATTACCTTAGAGTTTAATCCTATTAGTTCTACACTAGAATTTAGTGGGTTTTGCAGCACTAAAGTTTTATTACTTAGTATTTGTCAATATCACACTTAATTCCCTCTGTGACAACCTACTTACAAATCAAATCTAACTCCTTTTTAAGTTTAGCTGTCTATATGGCCTTCGTTCATCATCTTTCATTTTTTTGTCCTCAGAAAACGCAATGAGACTGCAGTTGTTCTTTGTGATTGTAGAAGATCTTTCTAAATTAAAGCACATAACATGCACAGCTGACTTGAAAGCACTAGCCCCGTAGACCTGAAATAACACTTTCTCTGGTTTGACATAGCTACTTCCACAGGAACTATCTATAGTCACTGCTCTGCTATTTTTCAACCTGTTCTGTATCTCTGCCTGTGTCCTGCCCTGAATCCTTGCATTATATTGGAGCTTAAGCAGGAAGTTGTCATGTAGAGTGTTATAAAAGGCTTTCTGAAAATCCAAATATATTGTATCATCTGCTGGGCCCTTAGCAACCCTGTCAGTACCCCTTTGTGTAAATTCTTCTCCCCTAAAATGCAAAAAACAAAATCACTGAAAAAATTATTAAAGACACAATTAATAGCTCTTTATTTACAGACAAGTGATTAAATAGGACACACACTCTGTCAGAAAGGTACTTTGCAAATACTGCACTCTGCATTTACCCTGATTATCCCCAATAATATTAATGATGAGAGTAATAACAATAACAATAATAATAGTTCAGTAATTCTTATCTACTGTCTTGTCTAAGCTTTTTGGTAACTCCAGAAAAGACCTATTTGCAAAGGTAGTCCATTTAAATACATATAAATATATTGAAATGTTTAATTGGCTGGCAACTCAGTAAGTGGCTGCTCCTTAATCAGATGACAATAACGAACTGTCATATATTGTTATCCACTTGCCATTTGAAAACCAAAGCTCTGAGGCAAAGAGAATGCCTTTCTTTTATTACTATGCCCCAACTCAGAGTAAGCAAAAAATAGAGACAGAGTAGATAATGGACTCCATTCATGAATGCAAAAGGCTCTTTCTGAGCAGTTATCGCCTTGTTTATGCCAGCAAAAATTACATAACTCTCATTTGCTACACAAATTACATGTTTTCTATGCTTCATTGGACTTTTCACATAGAACATAAATGGAGCTTTTGCAATAGGTAGTACAAAGACTGCTATCAGAGCCAGTCTAAGCCTCACTATTAGGGCTGGATGAAGCATTTGGCTTTCTTCAGGTTTGCAGCAAAGTCAACAGAATCCAAAATTCTCTCTATGTTTATCTTTTTATTTCCTTTCAGCTCCAAGCTTCTTGAGTTTTTTAAATGAAATTAAAATGGAGGTTTTCCAGCCAAAGCTGTTCTAATTGCTTTAAGACACAGATTGGAGGTTAATACAATCCATTAAATATTGCCAGCCTGGGACAGGCAAAGGGCTTCATGTGTTGACTGCACAGCAGGACTGCCTGGCCAAGGAAAAGGTCAGGGAGTTGCACAAAGCCAAAACACAGCACAACAAAACTTTTCAGCTGTATTGCTGCTGTGAACATGAGGAGGTCATGTGAAAGGAACTTCCATTTCTCAGTCCAAGAGCTGTGAGAGTGGTATCCATTCACCTCCACATGATGTTATAGATTAACCTTTCAAAAGCAGCTTTGGATAGTTTTTTTGGTGCCTGATTTGAGCCTAAAGTTCAAAGAAGCTGGCTAACCTGTAATTGTACTACTGAATGAATACGGCAATGAGCTCTGCTCTTGGAAATCATGTTCAAATGTGTGTATTAGGCTCAGATGAGGCTATGAAGTTTCACTCCAAAAAAGACATTGAGTTGCTGGAGCATGTCCAGAGAAGGCCAACAAAGCTGATGAAGGATCAAGAGCAAAAGTCTTATGAGAAGCAGCTGAGAGAGCTGGGAATGTTCAGCCTGGAGAAAAGGGCGTTCAGGGTGGATCTTACCTCTCTCTACTACTGCCTGAAAGGAGGAGAGGAAATAGCCTCAAGGGCTAAGGGAGGTTTAGATTCAATATTGAGAGTAATTTCTTCACTAAAAGAGTGGTCAAGCACTGGAACAGACTGCCCAGGGAAGTGGCTGAGTCACCATCCCTTAAGTTGTTTAAAAGACATGTAGATGTGGATCTGTGTGACATAGTTTAGTGGTGAACTTGGCAGTGCTTGGTCAAAGTCTGGACTTGATGATCCTAAAGGTCTTTTCCAACCTACATGAATCTATGATTATATGAAAGCTTGTATATTTTACACACATTGTGGCAATAGACCTGGATTTACCCTTACTGTGCTTCTTCTGTCAAAAGAGAGGGATTTACAATACTGTTGCTACCTCTTGTTATAATTACTGCATAGAAGTAATATTTATGTATAGAGAATCTTCTGCATAGAGAAACATTTCTACCTGTGAGATTGCCCATATGCATAAAGAGATTAATTTTGGTGTATTCCATTGTCTGTTTCTCTTGCAAACAGACTACATAACATTTATGCCAAATCTTTTTTCCAACATTTGATTCAGAGTGGATGCATATTTGTCAGATAGATGAGCCTCTCTCTTTTCCCTTGTTGATAGTTACACATGAAAATATTGCTCTTAGGTCCCATGGCTCTTTTTACAATTATTCCCTGAATAACTGATACTTTAAAACTCTTACAACTGAAGCAGTTTGTAAACAAGAAAATTTGCCGAAGCAGCAGCAGAATTCAAGATGGATTCCATAAATTGTGTCTATCACATCTAAATCCTTTTCACCTACTAATCAGAGACAGTACTCCCATCAGGAGTAAGACTTTAATTCTCTCTGAAGTCAGAAAACATTCCTTCTCTCTCCTTCTAGTATTCATCTCAAGGAAACTGCATTCTGAAGCACTGAAATTACCCATTGAAGTTATTTTTATGATTAACTTTTGCTGCTCGGATAGGGTGTGTGCATGTTATTAGCTACAGTGAATCAGCATCAGCCCCTTTGGTGCCTTCTCCAGAAATATTACTTTGGAATCACCACATTTTATTCACTGATGAGGTAAAAAGAACCTAATTATTCTGACAATTTTATCTAAGGCTTGCAGATTTTATGTACTGAGTGTATAAAAAATAACTTCTTGATGAATAATCCTCTAGGAGTACATTTTTGTAACCATCATCTGAAAGGGTCCTTTTTACACATAGATATGCAATTCTTCCAGTGGATGATAAATAAATTTGCTTTACTTCAGGGATCACTGTCCCAATATACATACATATAGATAAATATACATTTATATAAAAATTTTAATTGAGATATAGCAACTTCTCTACAGAGCTGTGAATTACAGCGAGACAAGTACCAAAGCTTTTAAACTTTTCACATTAGCCATGTAGTTCCTGTCTTGTGATTCTCTGTTATTCAGTTGAAATTGTGTGTAGCTTTTTTGTTGACATGCAAGAACCAAGAACTATAGCAAAAAAAAAAGCTGGAAATGGTCTATAAAATATCAAACAATGCATAAAAATAAAAATAACCTTAAAAATTATGCATTTGCAAAGTCAAAATTTTAAAGGGTGAAAGTGTTAGTGAATGCGATTGGACTCAATGATCTTAGAGGTCTTTTACAACCTAAATGACTCTATGATAACACTATGATAATACTGTTAAAGTTTTGCTGAATCTGGTAGCACAACAGAGGGGAGGCTGCTATAGCTCTCCGTTCCCAAGCACAGTCAGTGGCAAGGCTGAGCGTGCATTCTCCACAGGCACAGAAATTGGCAATACGCACTGCAAGCCACATGGAACAGTACAGATAGAAAGATGCAAGCATAGATAGCACGAACAGTTGCCTAATTTTGTGCCCCTTCCTGATATTTTAGGGTAAAGGTCTGTTAATGGAAATTAGTGTGCAGATATACAAAGCTGATCTTCCCAGTAACATGGACTTATGCACTAAGGGAAGGAACTGGACTTACAACCTTGTTTTTCCCATCTTCTGGCACTCCCAAGGTCAGCAGTGCCCTTTCAGCTCCTTGTAGCTCAGAACCCTTCACACATACATTTGTTTGCACACACAAACACTTTTGTACACACACATGCACACACACACACACTCATGAGCGCACACATACTGTTGATCCCCCTAGTAAATGACCTTGTATACTCAATCTACCCAGTAGCTGATCCCCAGGATTCTCTTGTCTCCAATATAGCCGTATACATGTAAACATGTCACTAAGTCAACCCTTAGACCCTATAGTCACTCTAATAGATGATATAAACACCTCTGGTCTCTCTGTTTGCCAGTTTCTAGACTTTCTGGCCTCTCTAGTATCTGGCCCATTCTTCTGTCTGCTTTGATACTTGGTTGCCAAGCCTCTTATCCTACCACATGGGCTACTCTGACATGGTATTAGCAAGCAATCACACTGACACACGTAGCCACATAATATGCAGGCACCTCATGTGCTAACACTTAGACATATGGGCCCCTATGACCTGGGTCCCACACCAGTTGCTGGCATTCAGATATCCGAGTGGCCTCTAACAATGAAACTTCTCCTTCCATTCATGGCTGCTGAGTGTGCTTGGCAGAGAAAAGCTTCACTGACAGTAGGAGTCTTGTGTGAGGGAAGAATAAGAAGCAAGTTTAAAGCACAGCAGTGAGACTCAGACAACACTGACAGGGGCTGGAAGCCGATAGACAAGTCTCCGCTGCAAAAGAAAGTCTTCCTAAGATTGTACTGAGCTTGCTACAACTCCTGTATTCGTAAGGTTAACTGAAACCAAGGGTGAAAACAGGGAACCATCTCCTAAAAATGCATGGGAATAGAGAGAAGGAGTCATAAACATTTATTGCTTCTCCACTATCTTTCTGTATTTGAAAGGTAATTGTTATGACTTATATTCTAATAAAAAATCAGCTTTATATTGTGAAAGTCCTTTCAGTCTTTTTTTTCCCTCTTTTTTTTTAGGAAAGTGTTCTGTAAGGAAAATGCACTAATAATTTCAAACTTAGTTTCAAACATAGAATATGAGACTGAATTCCTTGCCCAGGACTGAAGTGAGGATGCGCAGATAGCAACAACATGGGTACCCATGTGACCCTTAAAGAGAGAATAGAGAGCAAAGCTGCAGAAGAAAGGAACATAAATTAAACACTAAGACACTATAAAATCACTGGAAATAAAGAAGACACAATGGGAAGCTAAATTGACCAGATCGTCTGAAGATAAAATATGCTTTTCGAGTTTTGCTTTCATCTTCAATATTCATGGAAGCAGAGAAAAAAAGATGTACCCTGGGTGCAGTCTCAAGACATCACTAATGGTAGAAAATTTCGCTAAAGGTAAGTACTTTGAGTTTATGCTGAAGATGATAAAGCAAAAGCTGAACTCTGTTTTAGTGGCATTCTGATTTCAGGTTTTGTTATTAGAAACTGTTTAAACAGAATTTTAATAGCTTTATGTTTTACTTTAGTTTATGTATGCTGTATAAAAGCCATGCTCCCTTTTGAATTCAAAAAGTATTGATAAAGATGGATGATAGGCTATTTTGCATCTATTGTGGCACATCTACTTACTGTTAGAGATGTGTAATTATACAAACTTCTGCAAGCTGAAAATGATGCTCCATTTCTTTGTACTCCTCATTTTATTACAGTTTGTGAATAAAGAGGGTGACAAAGAAGAAATGGTGAAATGCAGTGGGGAAAGAATAGGCATAAATTGAAATAGGTCTTGGTTTGACCTACTGCCAACAAAAATAGCATTAAGTTCACTTCAACATTAATTTAATACAATTAAATAAAAGTGGGTTGAAAGAAAGACAAAAAAGGAAATGTGAAGAAAATAATCTTGGCATCATCATTTTGCTGTCTTCAAACTATTACTATTAATAAAGAAGTAGTAGAGGAAATGAGTGAAGCTTTCCTCTCATTATCTACATGTGAACTAGATATCTGTGCTCCTATTATAATTAACAGAGACTCAGGGCAGGATTCAGCTACATAAACATGGGTATATGCTGCCACCTCAGATGCCAATACACTTAAATGGAGTTGGCAGGCTAGAGACAGAACTTATGGAAGATATGCAGCCTTTTGGAGATCAGCAGCTAGAGTTTGGGCATGATGCCTTGTCTGTCTTACGTTTTGGTACCTGAAACCTGCCAAAATGACTGCTGTAGTTACAGCTGCAGAGATATTGAGCGAATTCTGATCCCAGAACCTGGCATGCTAGTTGCCAAAAAACAGGAGACTATTGTGATTTCAGGTATTTTAATGTACTAAAAACATCTGGGTTAACACCAAGTCACAGGACCTGCAGGAGACCTATTCCCTTGGCAAGTGACAGATAGAGGCCAGGCTAGCATCTCAAATAGGTGAATATATTTAGGGAAGCTTAGTAAGGCCAAAATATCTTATTTTTGGTTTAGTTTGATATGTAAGAAATACCCAATGTCAAATAAATGAAATGGATCTATGGACAATAGCATGCATATAATGGTGTGCGTGTACATACGCACATATGTACATATGCATATGGTGTGCATATAGTGTATGCATTTACATTATATAATGATTTTTCTCAGCAGATAATTGTTTTCCTGCAATCTTCATTCTTAGCTATTTTAGGACTACTTCCTTTACTGACCAGTCACCAAGAAAGTAATTTCTGAGTTATCAGTATGGGTATAAGGTGTCCTGTCAATCTGATGCACTTACCTATGATATCATGAAGTCAGGATATTTCAATGTCCTTTTCTTTGTAGGTCTACCACACAGGTTTAATGATATCTTTCCTCTCTCTTTCTACTAGATTTATGAATTTTCTACTAGGTGAACTAAATTTATTTAATTTCCAAAATATATAAGCATTTTAATCCAAGAAACTCAGGGTCCTATAATTACTTGGGAAAAATTAATAGGACATGAGATTCAGAAGCCTAAAATTGATTTATACTGACATTCTGGATCACAGAATTCCTTATATACCTAAACAGAGGCGTTCAGATGTCTGTAGATCACTCTTTAGCTAAGCACTTAGATGCATGATGTTTTATATAAGCTCTGTCGTGATTCAAAGACATACTGAGGAAGCACGGGAATTATACTTCCCCCAGGGAGAACCCCACTACTGACAACTTTTGAATCACCTTGTGAATATATTCCTTAATTTCGGCTGTTTCAATGAGCCACGTAGGAACCCAAAAAAAGCCTGAATTATTTGAATGCTCAAATGAACAATTAATAAATGAATTTTCAGATGAAGTTTTAAGAAATCCTACAAATCTTTAAAAATCTGACCTCACCTCTCCCTTTCATATTTGATAGTACTTTCCTCCATTATCCTCATCCATCTCACATTTTCTGGGTTGTGATTTTTAAGGACAACAATCTGTTCTATATTTGTATTTTAAAGGTAAGTCTCAGTACCAGAAGCAACCCACAAAAGCAGAGCTAATTTGCACTTGTCTAAAATGTACATATCTGCACATAAATAGAATAACTCTCAAATAACTGTTACGAAGCAGGAACAGGTAAATTACTCTCCTATAAGCATACGTCAGACTATTTTGTCAAAAAAGCTGTTTTGTCCATTTCTGTGTTACCAGAATTTGGGTTTGTTCAGTGAAATATGAATTCCATGTTTCTGTGTTTTTCATGGATATAATTTTGTACCCATTGTTACAAAATATAGAACCTACAGGCCTGAAAATGCATGCATTTAGTTTGAGTGGCAAGTATCTAAACCTCTATATACTTATTTTCTGTCAAAATAATGGATTAATATCTCAATTTTGTAGAACAGAATATTTTTCACCAGCTGGACATCTCTCCTACAAACAGAATGTGTCTGCACAGATAATTTAAACACTGCAAGATGAAACTAGGATCCGATCACTCTGAGAATAGAGTCAGTTCATACACATTTTAATTCTCATTAAAATCATTGTGTTAGAGATAGAGAAATACTGTGAAGTTTCTGTTTTCTACCTTTTGGATTTTATTGCTGGTTTGCTATTGTTTTTCCCCCCTTACATTCTTGTGCACTTAAAAAAATAATTCAGGCTATTTCCATACAAATTATACTTTTCCTGGATTCATTAAATGCTCTTTGCTGAGACATAACTGGACTGTCTTCTCTCAAACTGCCTATGCAAAATATTGAAAGGGTCAAAACAGTGCAGCATGCTACTGCATTTCACAGAGTAGAAAAACATGCAGATTGCTCTTGTTTCTCATTCTTGTAATAAGGGACAGTAACAAGAAAAGAAAATGGCTGAAAATGGTTTTGTTCCCACGTGTCAAGTACCATAATTAGAATAAGAAATGCTACAAATTAACCCATTCTCATTACAGTCACTATATTAGAATTTCATGGTCCTCTTCTGATGCTCTACTCTTGCTAAGCACATTTACATCTCATCAGTGAACACAAGCACCAGATCCGATGGCGGTGAATGCTTGATTCACTCCAATTTATGTCTTCTTTTCAGCTGGGGAATCTATTGTGTGAGCTAATAGCAGGTTTCCCATTTGAAATGACTGCATATCTCTTCACATTTGGATACAGTGCAAGCATTGTCATAATTTTTTTTTTAATGTGTCATAATTGTCGCATTACACTATGTGCAAGCAGAAGAAAGGAAATTTTCAGCATTAAATGAAATACAAAAGGCAATACTATGCTTTACTCTCAGTAATGTGAGGTGGAAAGACAAGAACACTTTTCTCTTAAGCCAAGTAGTGAGTATAGCTGCAATCTTTGTGATCACCTGCATTAAAAACCATTTCACCATACTTCTGCAAGGTAGGTTGTCAAAAAAGATAATTTTATTAAAACAATGAGTGGGACAAATGTAACCTTTTATAGAGTGTTTTGATTGCCATGTCCCTATCATCTGAATGTTTCAAGGCATAATTTCCATGAAATTCTCACAAAATGGTCATAGTATTGCTATTTCTAATTTAGTGCAGTGCAAGCAAAAAGTGAACATGGGTGCCTGCTTATCTAACAATATTAGGTTGTTTTCCCAAATCAAGGTGTTTAGAGAGGAAAAGCTGTACTTGGGGTGTTCTGCTTGTTCTCTTGTGCCTGGTCTGACAGCTAGAGAAAGAACAATCTTCTAAATTATAAGGGAGATTTGCTGCTGATGTTAATGGTATAGGATTTCATCAAAAAGATTTTGTCCTACTAGACAGGAGTGCTACATGCATTATCTTTGTACGACCCCAGAGATTGACATAGGAGATGCATGATCAGTGACTCAAAACATGGGGTTATTTCACCTGTCCTTAGTCATTAGGGCTTGGATTCACTTAATCTAACTTTAGACATTTCCAATATGAATGTTGATGTACTGGGCAAGATTCAGTTGCTTACCCACAGAAATTTAGTGCCACTGGAGGTCTTCTAGGATGTTGAAGGTGTACACAGGCCACCTAGGTAGGGCACAGAACTTATGGAGACACATAGACTCTAGTACCAAAGCTGAGCATCAGGTCTGATATAGTACAAAACAAATAAATGTCACTGTGTGCCTACATTAGGTGACTGACTATCACCCCTAACTTATCTATTTGGATGTTCTAGGGTCAATTCAGTTGTCTGTACATGACTGTATTTGAGGTGTTCTGTTGTATTCTACAAAAGCTCCATCACTCATGCCAAATGTCATGAATGTTCTGCGTGTATTGTATCTTATGTGTTTACCTTAATGAAAATGTCCTGAACACCTTAAAGCTCCCAGCTGAACCATTTCTGGCATTGCTAGTTAAATCTAGCTAATGCAATCAATGAGAAGGGTACTTCCTTTTAGGTCATGATTCTTCTCAACAGTTTCAGATGTTTACTTTTGGATGAGATGAATAATACCCTGTACATTTTAGTTTTATTTTTGTTTTGTATTGGTTTATTTGATTGATTGTTTTTTTTTCCTTTCCCTTTTTTTTGCAGCAGTTTTAAAAGATACAGGATTCTCAGCTATGAAGATTGACATCTCCTTGCCTTGCTTTTCCTTTCCTTGCATTTCCCTGCCTTGCTTTTCCACATAACCAAGAGCTCCTTAATTCAGTAATTCCATAGTGATGTGTGAGCCAGGCTAAACAATGGTATGAAAAGAAGATTAGAAGTGAGAATATTCCCTCATTTGTGCCAACACAGTTACAACAACATGAGTCACAAATCCAAAAGTTATTCTATTCTATGGTCCTATTTTTCAAAGACTAGTAGTAGAGATCTGAAGAATACTGCTTGAACTTCTGGCATTCAGCTGTTCTGAATATACTGAGACTGTAGTTGTGTTTAGATTACTAATTACTAGATAAGTGCATTTGAATTTGTATGTGTCCTTGTGGAAGCTTTGTTCTTTCAACCTGCTTTGAGTTCCACTGTGTAAACTACGAATTACAGGAAAAAGAACCCTATCATTTACCTTATGATTTAGAGAGCTCTTCCATACCCATTTTAACTGTGCTTTCTAATAGTGAACAGTAATTTTTAACCCCTTCTTACACAGAAGTTCCATACATCTTTTTCACGTTTCTATGTTCTTTCTGTCATTCTTTTTCTAATCATAAGAAAGCCATGATACAAAGTAGTGTAGCAACTAAAAGAAATATGATACAGGCTGTGGAATATCACCAGGGTTCTTGAGAAATCCACTGGACCTGTGACTATATTTCCACTTGTCCAGTGAAGACAGCAAATGAGTTTCAATATTAGTATTATGTGTCCAATCTGTAATAAGAAGTGTTGGAACCTGAAGTAAGGACCTAATTCTGTAATCATTGAAGTAGTTTTTGAGATTTCCATTAAATTCCATGCTTCAGACTTGTTTTTTTGATACACAGAGCCCCTTTTATGCACATCACTGAACAGATCTTTTCAGTTACCTCGATCTCGAGTTAGATTTCAGTGCGTAACCTCCAAATAAAGGACTCGTTGCTGCATTTCAATACCATGGGTGATCCAGACCCTCCTTGGTTTTATTTTAATGTTAATTTTAAAAGAAAAAAAAGCCAAAAAAAGAACAATCTGTCATGGACGTGTATGATAATTGACATAATAGACCCTAACGTCTACTTTGGAGCATAATAGACCATGACAGCTCCATTTGGAGCTTACCCAGAAATTGAGATATTTTACTATAATTTAATTAAAAAATAAAACCTAGACAAAAATATCATTCATGTATATACAATATCATTTTCCATTTAAATATCAGGCTGCTACACACACATACATATAAACACAATCAGTATCTTATAAGAAATGAGATTTATCAGAAAGCCTTCCCAGAACTTACCTGATCAGAATAAAGAACTCTTGATGGTCTTCTCACTTGTCTAACCTGACTAGGTGAATGAGACATGCATTGTGGTAATTGCAAGTTAAAGTTTTTTGTACATGGTAGCCATAGGAGAAAAGAATGCAGAATCTGCAAAGTTTGTCCTAGCACTTTAGTGAGCTGACCGAACTGATTTATTTGCCCATAGTAATGGAGACAGAAGTGGAAACTAAGAGTAAGTTATAAACAGAATGGGTCATTTTCCAGTAGTTCTAAAAGCTCTTTAGCTGGACACCCTGATGGCTCATGTTGAGCTGGCTGTTGACCAGCGCTCCTGGATCCTTTTCTGATGGGTGACTCTCCAACTGTTCTGCCCCACGTCTGTAGCATTGCATAGGGTTGCTGTGTGTTTCCTACCAGGAAATGAAAAAATGCCCCATTATTAGTAAAATACAGTCTTTCTGCATGTTGTTCATTTCCTAATAGCTAAACAAAGATGCAGGTTTTCTGGTCTAGAAGGTGTCTACAGTGGGTAGACAAGTGTGACAAATATTTCTGGGGTTTTTTTCTCCTTTTCGTCTATGTGTTATCTTTTAGAGATGAGTATTGTTGTGACAGTATCATGTTTTGCATTCTAATACCTCAAAACTTGGAAAGAAAAAAAAAAAGAAATCCATAGGAAAACTTCCACACCTTGAATATTTGCTTACATACTGATTCCTATTTTTTATTTCATTTTTGTCTTTTTTTTTGAGGGTTATATGTCACTATTTAGGGTGCCTAGAAATGGCATACAGTAAGGAAACATGGTTGAGTGAAGAAGTGCAAGGGAGAAAATTTCATCATTAGACCTTTCCTTATCTGCAGCATTTAGAGTCTCACATTTGACTTGAGCCATGAGGTCTGCAGACATGATTCATTACCCACTAAGAGCCCATGGACCCCATTCCATGGACCTCGAACTAAGGACTCAGGTACATTAACTTCAGTGAAACAGTGCTCTGGTCCAGTTGTACCTCTTCTTGTAATGGGGACAGTTAAGTCAGAGTATGGTTACCATGTTCCTTGTGAATGTACAACAAGTACACAAATCTTATTTTAAAAAATCAGATGCTTCAGATCTTGGAGATGGAGAGTTTGCTACTGTGCACATCTCATATCAGAACTGTATACATCTCCTGTAAGTTAACACAGAAGATTTTAGCCTTCCATCTCAGTACTTTGGAATCTCTTTGGAGTCAAAAGAAAGTGATCATAACCCCAGGACACACCTCTTATTTCAGACCCCTCCTTTGGCTTGGGAATACAGTTTTTCTCCATCATCAGGAACTCTTAATTGCCATCATCCACCTTGTGACTGGAATTTATCTTCTCACTGACTAAAGAGGAAGCATGGGTGACAAGATAAAACAAATTGAAGAGCTCTTGGGAAACTTCAGATTATTCCCTTTCTGGAGACAGACATTCCAAATCGCCCTCCCAAGACTCCTGACAGTTTTTGATCTAGTCTATAGGAAGTGATTTTCAGAAGGAAATATCTTACTTACTTTGCATGTAAGGAAAACATAACTTCAAACAGAAGGGTTCATGTTCATTCTGGGAACACCAGGCTGCATGTTAACCATCACTGAGCTCCAGAGTGGGACTGAAGTTCAGACATATCTCTCTAATTAACTTTCCTTTTTGTTTGTGTAATAAACAATTCAGAGGCTTAAAGTCAGCAGTGTTTACAGTAATTGTACTAATTGTAACATTTACAAATACACCATGTAATTTTCTTATGTCCTCTCCCTGTGTGCCCTAAGAAAGGGCACATGCAGATACTAGCCGTATTTAGAGACTAGTCTAAACTCAGTTGACATCATTCCCTTAACTTCAAACAACTTTGAACAGGATCTGCCAGAGAAAAAGAACAAATTGTCCCAGTGTTTAATGAATTAAGGCCAAAGACTAGGGCTAATCAAAGAGTAGGATGGAAAGCTCCCATGTGTCCTGAATAAAATTCACCGATATGTGTAAACTATGCACTTTATCCAAGAATGCCAAATATGGACTTTGTTAAATTGTTAATTACATCAAGTCATTTGGGTTTTTTCCTCACTTACACTATAAATTTAAATAATTTAGGAAAAAATGTGGTGTAAAGATATCATAAATATTTTACTCGCTCATTTGAAGGGCATACTTTTATTGACATACATATGGCAGTACATGCAAATGTAGACTTTGGACTTGTATCATCGCTGTATGTTCATAAAGTTGTCTTGGAAGTTATAATTTAAGCTAATAGACTGATGTAGTAACATTTTTAAGTGTAATAATTTCTTGACAATGTTTTCAGAACATCTAAGTAAACTAAATATCTTTTTATACATATACCCTTTTTTAGAATCAGGCTATGTCCTATTTTTGGCCAACACTTAGGAGCATAGTTACTTCCTAACTAACTTGAAGGGATTGTCAGTCTAACTTAAACACTGAAATGTTTGTGTCTAGTAAATTTAGTTCTGGTCAGAGCCTTGAGATGCTCTGCTGAAAATTGTAAATGAATCTGTCTCTTTTCTCAGAGACAGGGTTAGTCTGTGCTAATGGGAAAGGTCTCTTATCAGGAGTTGATGGAGACAATTAATTGAATACTCATGATGGAGAACTTCAGCAGCTATGTTCTGAACCTGTTTTATGGTTGCTTAGATCTTTCACAGTGCAGAGATATCATTTTGTATCCTTCTCTTCTTTTGGTACTGTGAAGAATAGCTAGTGCTTGTAATGTCATTTTTCAGAGATTTTCTGAGATGCTGTGTTCTTTGATGTCTATAAGTAAAAGTAATCTAATTTACCAGTTGTCGTTTGAAAGATTGTAATAAAAATGTAGAAAATATCAATATTCAGCTTTCTCCTTTTCATATTTATTTCTGTGAATAGCTTCAATATCACACAAGGTATGCTTTTATTATTCAGAGTAGTACTTTTGAAGAAAAAAAAAGACTCAAAAAGACTGAGTTGAAAAAGTTTTCTATTTGTAATGTGATAGTCCTCAGATTTAGTTTGAAATGTCGTGTTAGGACTTGTTCTTATTTTAACACAAGAAATGTATCTAAAATAACTCACTATCAGTTAAATTTTGTACCACAAAATAAAATTGGAGTGAAACTGGTTGTTTTACAGTTTTCTTTTAAAAATTATATTTATTTTTTTCTGTACTTAGTCATTAGATATTCTGACCCATGCCCGTTCCAGCTTCTGTGAAGACACAATGAAAGGAACACCTTACCCCCATGTACCCTTTTCTTACAACTCATTGGTTTTTGACGTGCTTGGTGCTACATCAGAATGCGACTACTGTTTTAAGTTGCAGCTGAGACTTCTATAAATCAGCACCTGAGCACTCTACAGATCCCTCTGGCCACGTACTTTGAACATGTGGTTTACATTTCAATGAAACAGTACCATACAAGAACCTATTTGCAGCAAACTGAACAAAGCTACTGCTCTTGCAAGGTATAATGTCCTGGTTTACTTGTGCATTTTTCTTCCCATTCATTTTGCTACTCATTTTCAGAGCTGTCAAAGTGTTACCCTTTTGGTAAATTATTTGGTGCAAGTTTCTGGTGGTTTGCTCTGTTCTGAATGAATAGATATATAAGCTGGGAAGAAATGGTGGAGATAGTAAAATTGTGCATCCATAAATGCCTGAGCTTCATACACCTGTAATGTCATCAGAAGAACTACCAGATGGAAATCCCTGCTTATTAAAAGCTGAGCTTTGTGGTTTTATCACTTCCTGTTTAGATTTATAAATGTCACTTGATTTCTGTGGGCATTGTGGACATTTATCAAATAAATAGCAATTCTCAGAGTACAGCAGTGTGAATATACCAAGCTTTCAGGTGACACCATGCTCCATGACCTGAATTAATTACCTGAAAAAATTCATAGGGCAAAAATATCCTGTCATAAGCACATCTCAGCCCCCTGGTGTTCCCACTCAGATCCCTCTCTCTGGCTGTTTATTTGACACTGTGAAAGTTTCAGGGTTTTCAAAACATATGCACATTATGCGCTCGCCCTACTTTTGAATGTGGTAATAACTCTGTATATGCAAAGACCAAAATAAAGAATACTGCCACTAACATCCATGGGATTTAAATTTTAAAGGTAAGTTGGACAAAGGAATAAGTCTTGGACAGGAGACATTTCACTGATGCTACATTTGCCAGACTCTCTAATTTGGACTAGTTAAGAGATCCAGCTGGCTAGCTTGAATTCCTCACATGAAAAGCATCAGTTAAGTGATTACTTTGAGCAACAGTTCCTCCCTAACCCATTGCTTTTCTTGCTACGTGACAGATGCCTTCTTTCAAAACACTACCACACTTAGGCAGTTCTCCCTTGTGCTTCAGCTGCCCCTGTGCCAGTGCCTCTGTAGAGAGCAAAAAATTTCTTCTATTTGTTTTGAGATCTCAGAATTATTAGTACTGTGATAATAAGTATATTTTAATAAAGGATATTCTTCTAACATTTCCTTTGGACTTCAGGCTGTTGAAAGAGGAGATCCAGTCATAGATTAGAGTACAGGTGAGCAAGTCCTATTCCTTGTGGTAAATTAAAACTAACACTGCCCTCTTCCTTAGGAATCAGAAAGGGAGGATCAACTCCGGCTTTCTTATTGGTAATAAATGTTTTTTATTCCTTTCTTAGGGTGTGGTAGCTCATGATGTTTTAATTTTAATAGCTTAGACTGATGAGTTCACAGCTCCACCATTAGTATTAATTAGTTATCTAGCAGCATGTTGGAGTGACAGATCTAAACAGACCCTCTCAGGGGTTAATACCAGTTCATGTAGGAAAAGACTGAAAAAGAAACTGGAGAAGGCAAAAATTTTCTCTTTTCCTCCCTCCTTCCCTTTGTGTTTTATTTTACTGCAGAAATAGTGTACAATGGAATTGCATGACCTAGTGGTTGCAATAATAATAATAATATCCTCGTAGAAAGTAGAGTAAGAGAAATGAGCATATACTTGAATTATGCCTAATGAGTGGATTTGGTTTCAGTAACAGCCCAGGCTCTTCTCACAAGCTCATTGAAGGGGTTTTACGTTAAAAAGATACAAGGCTCCAAAAATCCACCCAACTGATTTTTTAAAAGGGTTTTTTAAAAGTTTTTTTTAAAGTCTGTTTTATACCTTGAGACTGTGTACTGGAGAAATGCCACAAGACTTCTCCAGGGCTCAAAATAACACACTTTTACTGGCAAACTTTGGAAAATAAACAAACTTGGCAAAAGTTAAAAACAAGCATTCAATCAACATAAAGAATTTCACAAAGCCTTGACTCACCAAATTCCAACCCATCCAGGTTTAAGTAACCCAATTATCAAGAAATGGAATTAGGAGACGAGGAGGAAGTAAAGGGAGAAAGAGACACAGACAGAATTATAGCTGCTGCCTCAGATCCAGTGTAGATCCAGCTACCAGGAGTCCAGGAACAGCAAGGCTTCAAACACTTGGTGGCCTTGTGGTGCTGATTTTATTGCTCTGGACTCCTGTGGCCACCCTCCCAGGGGTGGGGCTTGCAGTCTGCCAGCCATTCTGGCACTCCAGGGAGTATGGTGTGGGGTTTCAGGGGTACCGATGGCTAATAGCCATTCTGGGCAGGATTAAAAGCTCCAGGGACAGGGTGTGGAGATGGGGCAGTGCTCCCAGTGTGCCAGTGACTGACAGAGGCACCAGTGGCTCTCAAGGAGGTGGAGCATGAGGAGGAGCATCATTTCACTGTGACAGAACCCTATCTGTCCCCTGCCACACACTCAGTTGTTTTGAGCCAGTAATAACTTTACTAATTTTGTTTCAGTTCCTCACAGTGTCTTCAATGAATGTGTAGTGACTACAAACTATGAGACTCTATAGAATCACAGACCTTGTAATGATAACATTTCCCCTTATTTTCTGACCATTCTCATAAAAAAGCAGAACATAGTATAAGTACTAGTAAAATATTCCTTTTATTTCTGTTTTTTTCTTTCTCTGCGGTCATCCCAAAATTGGCTGTACTATCATTTAACACAAACTTAAAGTAATTTCTGATATTGCCTAAATATCTGAACAGAAGCTAAAGAACAAGGTTTCATCACAACCACTTCTAGACTTCTGTAACACAAAGACCTAAACTGCATGTTTAGACTTTTGGAATCTTGGTTAAGAAACTCTGAAGGTACCTTTCAGTTTATGCTAAAGTGATTGCCTAAAATGAGTCTGCTGAATTGGACTCATAGTATTTATGATGACATGAGCTTAATGATTCAAGTATACTTGAACAAAAGCGTGAGCAAACATAAGGGTGAATAGTGAACAGAGAAATCATGGTTCAGGTCACAACTATAATCAAATCTTCTTACTATCCATCATAAAGTAACAAACTAATCTTATTACTAGTCTATTTGAATAGTTCACCAAACTGTTGAGTATATAAGATTGCTATATTAATCAATATGAAGCTGGGAATGTTTTTTCTGAGATTATTTTCCTTTTGTTTGGGAATTTCTTTCCTCAAAGCTCAGTCAGGATAAATTCATCATCTACTCTGAGCTAATCATTATTTAAAGGTGATAATTCAAAAACTTTTTTTTTTAACAAACGCGGGGCCAGATTCTGCACCTGGGACAGGATAATCCTATCTGTACATACGAACTGGGGGATGAGAGGTTGGAGAGCAGCACCGTGGAAGGGATTGAGTTGTGTTTGGGTTGACAGCAAATTGAACATGAGTTAACAATATTCCTTAGCAGCCGAAAGGGCCAACCGTGCACTGGGGTGCATCAGGCAAAGTATTGCTAGTCAGTAGAGGGAGGGGACTGTCCCACTCTGCATTGCATAGGTGCAGCCTCACTTCCAGTATTTTGTGGAGTTTTGGACACCTCAGTATAAGAAGGACATCAGACTATTACAGTGTGTCCAGAGCAGGGTGACCGAGATGGTGAAAGGCATCGAGGGCAAGAGGAGCAGCTGAGATTTCTTGGTTTGTTCAGCTTGGAGAAGAGAAGGCTGAAGGGTGACCTCATCACAATCAACAGCTTCCTCAAGGGAAGCAGCAGAGGGGAAGGTACTAGTTTTCTCTCTCTGGTGACCAGTGATAGTACATAATGGAAATTGATTGAAGCTGTGCCAGGGGTAGTTCAGGTTAGGCATAAAGGAAAGGTTTTTCACTGAGAGGGTGAGTGATCTCTGGAACAGGCTCTGCAGGGATATGGCATCAGGCCTGGTAGAGTTCAAGGAGCATCTGAATGGCACTCTTAGTCAGATGGTTTAGTTTTAGGTAGTCCAGCAAGGAGCAGGGAGATGATCCCTATGGTGCCTTCCAACTTGACATATTCTATGATTTTATGATTCTGTGATTCTTCTTAATTGTCTAGAAATAGTCGGTTGACTATTCAGGAATCTAAATTGAAATTTGTGTTCAAAAATTTGTTGGTTTATCATAATTCTATTATGTTAAGAAACTGGCCAAGCATCACTCATGTTTCATAGGGACAAATAAATTCTGTTAGTAATTAAGTTCTTAAGCAAATTATTATTTGTCCTGCATTCAAACTAGTTCTAATTCTTTTTCAGCTATCTCATCTCTAATGTATCATTCCTAGAGTTTTCACATTTCTAAGAACTCTTGTAAGATTCAACTTTTATACTCATTTTTACTTGACCTCTAGATCCACATCAGAACAATGAGTTCTTCAAGATTCAGAGGAGAAGGTGTTTTAAATATTACTTGTATATAATAAAGGTGATATGTTTCTGAAATATGTCTATTATTTCTTGTGCTGTTAGCTCAAGCACAAGCGAAAGGATCTCATTTACCAGCTGGATGCAAGTGAGCACAGGTCTGTAGAACAGTATGTTTTCAGTTTCTATAGATGTTGCAATATTGATGCTAATTCTGTAACTATTCATGCTGATTAGGATGCTACTTCATGTCTTTGCTCAATAATTCTGGTAGGTTAAAATGTGTGGTACTGCTCATCATTTGTAAATCACAGTTGGATTAAATATGCACTCTCATACACATTCGTATAGTCCTCTGCATTCTACATTCTTTAGTTCGTGAATTTAGTGGAAAACTTTTTTAATGTCAATGTTAAGATGATATTTTGATTTGCTGATGTATGTCTATGTTTTTTTTAAGTTGTTCACTTAGTTTACATGCTTTACTGGGTTAGATGCAATGTTTCAAATGAGCAAACATATTTTAAAAGTCTTCAAAAACAGCAGTTGGAAGTGTAAATTCAAGCTCCTCTTTAAACAGACTTTTTATCAAATAAAATAAGACTTTTTAAAGAGCTCAGTTGTCATTGAAAAGATATTGATGCAAACTAGTTGAGTAACTAGGACATTTTTGCCAATCAACTTTTTAATAATATTTTTTATTTTTAATCTCCTGACTGCAAAGTATAGCTGATGGGCTTTTGTCATGTTTTATGTATAAAGTTGATATACATCAATTATTTCAGAAGCAAATGTATTGTATGGTAAGCTGATTGCCAAGTCTTGCTTGCCTTGCTGGAAGAAAAAAAAAAGACAAGAAAAAGAAAGCCCCCAAAACACAGAAAAAGAACCCTCAGTTTTAAACTTGGTTAAGTCTTTATGAAGAGCATACAAGGGAAAACATCCATTCAAAAATATGGTAAATAGTTCAGTTTCATCTTGGGAAAAAGACAGAAATTAACTTCAGAATCCAGAAATCTAAACTTCCAGTGTTGGACACTAAAAAAGGATTAGTAAACAAGAGAACTATGTGTGTGTTATGAACACAACCACCTAAGAGTGCTAACCATGTAAACAGAGCTCTTTACAGAATAGAGCTAAAGTGTGCCACAGGCCTGTTTGTATTTCTGTTAAAACTATAATTTAGAATTGCTTGAACTTGTGGGCATAGCAGGGAAGAGTAGCAGCTGGTTGAACCCATGGGAGGTGGAAGTTACTCATAAGAGCTGAGTACTATGACTGCAGGTTAATAGCTGTTACTGATATCCAAAGCTTGACCCAGTGCAACTTCCACTGGATAATGATGTTTTGAAGAAACTGAAGATTTAAAGACTCTCTGTCATGAGAAGGCATGAAAAATACCCTTATGTGTGGCCACAGGGAAGAACAGTAGACTTCTGGAAATGGACACTTGAGCCTACTGCTTCAGAAGAACGTAAATATGCTGCTAGAGAAAAGACAGAGTTGGGACTATAACTCATCCGCTCTCAAATTAGGGTCTTGTGAAGGAACAGATTTGCTTCGTGCCAATGGGACATGTGCCAAACACTTTGGGAAAAAGGAAAGAAGAAAGCAAGTGATAACATCGGGTTACTTTCCAAGCGGAAAGCTGTACTTCCAAAAAACATCCTAACTTTGTCAGGCTGTAAAGATTTTAGGGACTTGAGTGCATAGAATTTAAGTTCAGGGTGCAATGACAAAAAAGTGGAAGTTGAGTTTGAGTGAGACATTTCCTCATGAGCAGTTTTAGTGTTTGATGCTGTCACAGATATCACACTTTTAAGGTAATGCCAAAACCGTTGCTTCAACGGAGAAGTAGGAAAAGGTAACTTGAAGTGGCATATTTCTCCCTAAAATTTCTCATCAATGAATATTCAAACAGACCTGGGGGTTTACCTCTAATTAACATAGATCAATGCAATATGCCATGTGAAATTAGACAAGCTGTCCAAATGACCCAGGAAACACAGATGAAAAGAGGTATATAAACCCAATTCTTTAAGTTTGTGTTTGTAGTGAGTGAAAGAGCAATTCAAACCATCTATCTATAGGTGCCTGTGCAAATAGTCTATTCCCCTAACTGACCCTTTTAGAGTCGATGGAGAAAGGCAGACCTTTACAGTCCAGATTCCAGGTGTGCTGAATTGCCTGTGGCTCTTCTCCCTCTGTGATAGCTATATATGCAATACAAATAAGACTGATTATGCACGTATAATTCAAACATTATTCATGCCAGCATGAATCTTAGTCTATATTAAATATATGGTAACTGTATGTAAGTATGCAACACAATTGCCATTTTTGCAGTATTCATCAACAGTATGGTTGCAAGCCCTGCCACACCAGCCAGCTTCAACGCTATTTCCAATTGCCGAAATGCAGGAAGAAATAAAAGTGTTTTATTATTTTATAGTGTCTTTAGCTCTCTGTGAGAACGATAAAGAGCTAGATTGTTTTTTAAGATGAAATCTGGTCTGGAATAGTGGTGTGTTTTCTTTATTTAGTATATAGTGAAAGTGTCAAAGGAAAGACAGTTGATGTCAGAAAGGTTCATATTTATTCATGTTTAAATTGAGGTTGGCTGTGTTCGCTCTCATTACTGCTGTCATAAGTGGTCAAGGACATCTAGGCATGTGTTTTCATAAATTATGTGATCATTCCAATACAACAATTCTGAATACTTGTAGTGGTTTTGATTTTAGACCTTCCTTAGTAACCAGATTGTAACCGAAGAAGTTGTCATCTTCCCAGTATTCCATGCGATTTTTTACGTAAACCAGAGTATAAATAAGAAGGGGGAGAAGCTTCTTTCTCTCTTTCCTTTCCAGTAGATCTGGGAACAAGTTCTCTGCTATCAGCTCTGCTTGTGTGAAGAAGTGAGGCCCAGTGAGGCCTTGTGGACCTTAAGAAGCGGAGAGTGCCGGCGATCGCTTAATGCAATTCTACTATCTTGAGAAAAATAATAAAATTTTCTTTTGTTAATTCTTTATTAGTTAATCCTGAGTTTTGATTGTGTATATCTGTTTTAGTTTGTTTTTCCTCTCCCTTTTCCCTTCGGGGTGGGGGGGAAGTGTTCAGAGTCCCTTCTTCTGTATACATAATATTCTAATTGTATATAAATGTAAATACATGTGTATATTTTTATACAGCTTTAGTCTGGTCATTTCAACATTTCAGTAGCTTTTCCCTTCTCCCTTTCCCTTGTGTTCATAAAAGGGGTGAGAGAAGGAGAAGCTGCAAACTGTAAGGTTTGAGCATTTGGTGGAAAAGTCAAATCCAAACCGTTACAATACTGAGTCCTATAGCTCCATTATAGTTTCTAAAATGCTCCTGATGCAGCACTATTTAGGAACTTGAAACCTACTTATCTCTTTTAAAAAAGCAATTGCTATGACAACTCAAAGCAGCTCAATATCGCTTCTTGAAATTCAAATTTCAAAATCAGAATTGTATGGTCAGCCAATCCATTGTGATAGGGGACAGTGCGGTGGAGGTGAATGAGAATTGCTTACGCCTTGGGGAACACATTTATTTATCGATACTGAAACAGCTTCATTTTAAACAGCAAGGACAGAGAGAAGCAAAAGTGAAAAATCCTTTATCTAATATTTATCAATTTTAGACAGGCATCTCAGACCACACGTTATTTGATTCATTCTCTTTGCTGCACTCAGTATCTCTGAGTTTTATTTCAATTAAAATATAAAGGCACAGATCAAATTATTTCTGCTTACAAAGACAAGACCACCTAGTGTTTTCTGTATGTTTAATTCACTCTCTCCTGCCACAAATGCTTGAGGCTTTGATTAGCTTTATCTTGCTTGAAAGAGGCACCCCATGTAGAAAGAGACAGAGTGATAAGCTTTTCTGTTGTCTTTGCAATTCTGAAGGAAGCTTGCTCCATTCTGATCACTGAGCTACCTGGCAAATACACTTTAGAAATCAAACAGACTCTTATTCTTGGTAACCACTTAGCCAATTTCAAACACCAAAGCAAAATTTGATTAATCTTCCGTTGACTGACGTTTTGAACTAAACATACTTCCTAAGGCAAGGACTGCAATGTCCTTCCTTTAATTCTTTAAATAAAAGATCATTTTATCTCCTAATACTTTTCTGCTTCTATTTCTGTTATTTGTGTGTATTTGTATTTGTACCTGCTTAATTATTTTAAATTTATTTAGAAGATTTTAATAAACTTGATAAGCTCTTATTTTTCTTTTTTTGCACAGGCATTTAAACATGGAAGGGAAAAGGCTTAAGCCTGAAAAAGAGAAAGAATGCTGAAGGAAGAAGTAAATTTATAGTTTTGAGAAGCCTTGGGTTGGGAGTAATATTTATACTGTACTGTATGAATATACTTTGCCAGGGCTAGGTATCAGCTGTGTAACAATTTATAGTTATGTCAAGCTTGCCTCCAGCATGTGGATCAACTCTCTTTTTTTCAAGTATGTATGCACATTTAAAGAAAAAGGGTTCCTTTCAAATTGTAGATATAGAGTGGGTTTAAATAAAATACTGATGATTACTAGCCACTTGTAAAGCACCTTTAACTCAGGAATGAAGCCTATTATAAATACAAAATGTTTAAATGTTCACAAAAAAATAAAAGAAGAAATGGTGTATTGTAAGTACCTATTTTGCCTGGTTTTGCTTGCTTCTTAGGTGCTTAAGTATAGGTATCATCTATAGGAATAAAAATTTTACATTTGTCATAAATATATATACATGGCACTGAATATGATGGCAATAAATAATCCTAAATTGTATGCTTAGAAATAATGTCTTATACAGATATCAATATTATCATACATCAACCTATAGGCTGTAATTTCTCTTCTCTACAAGCTGTTTGTAGATTCCTTGTCTTGAAAATAAAGTTTCTTTTTTTCGCATGTTTTTAGTTAAAGTTTGCTCCCTCTCTTTTTTTTTTTAACCTTCTCCGCAGCATAATAATTAGGTAAACATACAGATTTATGCCCATGGAAACAGCTTTTGAGTCATATATCTTGCACTTTTCATAGTAGCAGGCATGGCCATAGATAGCTTTGCAGAGGATTCTCAAAGGAAAATAAGTTCCTTACAGACATAGGCATGCACCATTAATACTGTTTAAATTATTAAAACAATTGAGTATTAAAACAGAAATAATTTTCCATGTATGTTCTATACTGGCTTTCTTTAGCTCTGAAGATTCTTAAGAAAACAAGATTGATAAGTATTTTTCCTCACTTGCGTCTGGTTACACTGTAAAATCAGGAAGTATGTTAAACGTTACAAATCCGAAAAAACTAATTCTAGCAAACTGAAAACGGAAGTCATCAGAATTAAAATATATTATATTAAAATATAAGAAATTGCCAAATTCTTCATGCACAAAATGTTTTATCCCAGATCATGGAATTTTGAAACTGTCCAGCACATGCTCTACTGTCAACTGGAAATCTTAACCTTCTCTAAAGGACATGTGAGGAGTGGAAACAAAACAAACTTGCCTGGTCCATGGGAATCTGAGAGTTCAAAACAGCTTCAGATTTTAATTTGCGGCATGTCTAACTCCTAATTAACCTAACTATGAAGCTCAGATAGAAAGTGTGTTGGGCGGGGGGAGGGGAAAAGCAAGCAAGATTGTTTCCAGTATAGCAGATAAATAGGTAGCTATTACCTATGTATTGTTTCTGGACAGTTTACCTCCTTAGAGATCTTAAAATGGGATTGTTTACCAGTAATGAGTTTTCTCTGAGTGAGCAATTGTTTTTGTAGACATATAGTACGTTGAAAGGTCCTATTTGCTTGTAGCCTGTATATACCTGTAATTTCCTTGTAAGCTATTGTCTTGGTTTAATAAGACAGAAGTG
>VZRE01007933.1:0-21027 GCA_013396775.1 Cephalopterus ornatus
TCCCTGAGCAGGGAGCTCAGAGCTCAGGAGCACACACACACACCGGGCCGAGGTTGGTAGGCAAAGAGGGTTTAATTCAAATGTCCCGGTTCTTTAAAGGGACATAGGGGGAGGGGTTAACAGTGAGAGGTGATTGGGTAAGGCTCAGGGAGAAGGGCTGACCCACATCCAATAGGAACCCAGGGACCGGGGAAGGACATGGGGAGCAACCAANATGGGGCTACAACAGAGGCAGGGCTTGTTTCAGGAAACTGGACAACACAGCAGGGTCCAAGCAGGCCATGTGGCTGCTGTGAAAGGAGTTATAACAAAGCTTTACAATCAACCGGTACAATAAAACCGCAAGTCCCGAGTCCAAGCTGTAAGTGTTTCTACCTTCAGAGGGCTGGTGCTGGGATGAGCTTGTTTTTCTTCCAAGCCTGGTAGCGACAACAAAAACCCTCTTGAATTCTGTGGCTTCTGTCTTCTTCATCTGTCTTTGTGTTGCTGCAAAATAGAGGGTGAGGTGTCCAAAGTACCATCCATGCTGAGAGAGCAAAGGACCCTGGCATCTACCTGTGCACATCATTTCATGGAGCTGCATGGGTCTTTCTATGGCAAGCCAATGGGTGAAAGCTAACTTTAAACAATGTAATCAGAGAATTTTGCTTTTATTAATAACCTAATGACTGAGTGGCATATCAAAGAAATGGTTCAATTGTATATCTAGGCTGATGTAGTACAAACCAACTTGTAGAAGCTATCTATCGGGCAATATAGGCTGGGTGTCATCAACCTGGGAATCAGCTTGATGGAAAAGTAATCCCAGTGGACACCACATTGAACACGAGCCAGCAATGTGGCCTTGTGGCAGGGACCACTGGTATCCTGGACTGCATTAGACAAAGAATTGCTAGGAGGCTGAGGAAGGTAATCCTTCCCTTCTAGTCATATCTAGTGAGGCCAAACCTGGAGTGTTGGGTGCAGTTCTGGAGTCTCTGGCAAAACAGAGACATGGACATACCGGAGAGAATCCAGTTAAGTGCCATAAAGATTCTAAAGGGACTGGAGCACCTCTTATGTATGGAAAGTCTAAGAGGGCTGTGCTGGGTCTGCTCCATGTAGAGAAGAGGTGACTTGCGGGGATCTCATCAACGTGTAGAAATACCTGAAGGGAAGATGTAAAGAAGAATGATAGTACCAAAGGCAATGGATACAAACTTAAACACAGGAGGTTCAATCAGTATATCAGAGCCCATTTTGTTATTGTGAGGGTGGCTAAGCACTGGCATAGGTTGCCAGTGCTTGGAGATAGTCAAAAATTATCTAGACATGGTTCTGGGCAACTGGGTCTAGGTGGCCTTACTTGAGCAGGAGGGTTGGACCAGAGACCTCCAAAGGTGCCTTCCAACCTCAACCTTCCAATGATTCTGTCATTCTGTACAGCAAGGGGTGATGTCAGAGAAAGAGGCCACCAGGCAGAACACTGAATCTCCATCCCCATGGACCTACAAGGTCATTCCAGGGACATATCTGACCATGGTTCCCCTCAGCAGCGCTCATCCTATCTCTCACCCACAGGCTGATGTCTCAGTGCAGCCAAAGCCTGTCCCTGCCACCAGAGAGCTTCCTGAAGCTGAGGGCTGACACTGCCCCTGGTGTCCTCCAGATTCCCTGCTCCTTGCTGGGATAGTGGGAGAGGACTGGGCTGCCAGGCCCAGCCCTGTCTGCTGAATGGTCCCCTATGATTTAGCAAATGACCACAAAGGATCAGAAATTGTATCTTAAAATTTGTGATCCTCTGGTATATAAATAGCAGATTTAATCTTAAAGAATATGCAGTAAGCCATTCCCTCCCCTTCTATGTGAAAACATGGATAGGACATAATTTAGATTTTGGAGAGCTAACACATCCTTGAAGATGTTGCCAGCTAACAAGTCCTAGCAAACTCGTGAAGGACTAAGAGAGGCCTCAATGTTTTAGTCAGCTCAAATTACATCTGTACTTTTGTGGTCTGAGAGATAAAACTGCTTTTTTCCTAAATTTGAGAGTACTAAATCCCTTTGACTGTCCTGCACGTCCTAATGCTTGCACATCCACCAAAGGAAAAAATACTGTGATTAATATTCCCTACCTGTGGAACAGCTGTTCAGCTGAGAGGTGGTTATGGAAAAGAGAAGGCAGATGAAGGCAGTACAGGTAGTTAGTGTTTGAGAATTTGAAAGTCTCTCTGAAAGCATGTGATAGCAGGCAAGTTGCTTGAGGAAGCTGTGGATGAAAGCTGTGTTTTCAGATAAAGTATATGACTGAAATCAAATAAGATATGATAATCCAGACTAATTTTATACAAATATCATTAATCCTTTTTGCATTTTAATGAAACAGTAAGCTCTATGTTTGCTACAAATTTGTACAGTTCATACCACAATGTATGATACATACCACAGATGGAGGCATTAGATGTTAGAGTGAACACAATAAAATAAAATAAAATAAAATAAAATAAAATACATGTTTTCTGTAAAAGTAGAGTAAGCAGAACCTGGATTTAAATTTGCCTCTTCAACACTTTTTGTTCTTTTAAGGCATTACATTTCAGATATTCCTGAAGAAAAGACAAATAATCTGAAACATATTAATAGGAAACATTAGTCCTAATATTACATATATTGTCACTCCTACTGAATTTTAATGTATAAACTAATGCAAATGTTATATTTTAACATTGATGAACACTTTTCACTAAATTCTCCCTTTGGGGAGAAAGGAATGAGAAATACTAAGGGACTAAGGTTTCAATTAAATAGCTTCATGTGTGCGTTGGTAAAATAATATTCCTATCCTTCAAGAAGGTTGAAATTTTGTCAGTCAAGCCAGTCAAAAAACGCCCACACCTATCTTATTCATGCTGTAGCATTTCATTCAGTGGCAGTATTGAGTTGAACCTTATGTCAGTACTCCAGCCCCTCCTGTTAACCAATTCTGTAGAAGGTTAAAAAAATGCATTTAGTTACGTTAAATGTGGACAGTACATTCAAGCACTATGAAGATGGAAGAATGTACATCAAGTGGTAAGATTACATAGACCACAATTTTGTGGGAAATCAAAACAAAACCAGCAAATTCAGGCTCATACGACTAAGACACCAAGCATTGTTTGAAAGTTGAGTATTTGCTTAACAATGTACAATATTGTTTCTATCATAGTACAAAGGAGTCATATCTACAGGCATTAGTATAGATGGAGTTTCAATGACAGAAACAGAAGGTCTATAATTTTCTTATTCTATAACGGTGGCTGTGATTATGAATGTGTTTTCCCAAATTGCATAGTTTTTGGTGGAGCTGTATAATGTTGCAAATGTGTCTCTGGTTTTATATTTATTAATGCTCTACAGACTGCATCAGTATTTATGCCTTCTGTGGTTTTTTTTTTTTGTTTGTTTGGTTTTTTCTCTTACTCTATAGCTCAGTCTAACATAATAATTTGCCAAGGTATATGTGGGGTTTTTTTAAGACTGAATCTCATTTTGGTGTTGCTTACAGTGTTAGTCATTAAAAAAATATGCTAAATCTTTAGCATTTGAAGCAGAATGAAGATGAGTTAAAATGTTAGCTTTAACTGGACATAACACATGTAGCTTTATATAAAACAAAAGTATTTTCAAGTAAAAGTCCATGAAGCTGTGAATATGCTACTTTTATTAAAGTACAGCATTTATTTATTTGTTATTATATTTATTTACATTTAATCCAATATTACCCAACTTTGTCTTGAGCTCAAGAGTGTTTATATGATACACTGAAATAGCTGTGCTGCCCTTGTGGAACAAGTGACTTCAGTATGTAAAGACACATGGCAGACAACAAATAAGTGAGTTATGAGTTACTATATTGTTTGGATGAGAAGGAATGCAATCTCCCAATTGGAGACACTTTCTGAACACATAATTTGTTGTAAAAATGAAAGTAAGTTTCAATCTCTCCAGTGTTCTTTATTAATCCTAAGAAGTATACAAACAGAGAGAGAATCTCACTGTACCTCTCCAAGGCCTCTTGCATGTATCACTTGCTTTTGGATAATTGGCAGCTGTAGTTGACTTTAAGACTTTAGATACCTGTTGATTCATTTTTCATGGGAAGCATGGGAATTAAAGATTCTCTTCTTCTTCACTCTCACTATGTCACACGTTTGAGATATTTTTCATATTTTCTTAGCAGAGTAAAGTCTGCTTGAAGGTTGAATTTTTTTGAAGATGGGTTTTATTGTGCAATTAAATTTCCACATTAATACAAAAGTCATGTGTATTCCAAAGACACTTTTTTCCCCCTTTTGTCCTGTGTGTCTATGGTTCATCACTGCAGAATTTTCCAGAAGGGAAGGAGAAACTGGAGTATCACTGTTTCAACTTTGTGTCTGCCCTAGTTCTTACAGAAGAAACAATTTTACTTAAAGGTATGTTACACTGGAGAAGTACAGAACTAAAGACTGGCATAGAAAAAAACTTATCCTGTAGTTCTAAGTGTGTCCTTGAAACTGTTTGCCACAAAAGCAAAGCTATGTTTTATGTTTATATCACCTACATTAAGACATCTCATAGGAGCACTGGGGAAAAAAGATGTTATTAGTGAAAGTGTTGAAAGCCACTTGAACTGATTGTAAATGTTTTAATTTTACTTTTTAAAAGAAAACTTATCCTTTTTTACCTGGCTTTCAATACCCTTCCCTCACTTTGACCTCTTACTATAGTGAACTCACTGAATGGAGCAAAAGTGAGTGTTCACACAGCTTCTATAGCAGGACAAAAAAGTTTTGATTTCCAAAATTTTATATGTTTTATCATGCATTTTTATGAGACTATGGTTTTTAACCAGTCATGTATTATTCAGTATTTTCCATCTACTATTCATTATTATCTTATTAAAATTTTCAGTCATCATATTAGAGAGCAGAAACAATAAATAAAAAATGCATGTGGGAATCAAAATTCATGTCTGACTGATTAATGAATAATGAAGGAAGGAGGCATCATATGAATCACCAAGGCCTGCTAAAGATTATTGCCTTTCTTCTCTGAAAATCTCCCTTTCGTCAAACCAAAATTGGGGTTTAACTAATCTGATAACCAGAAGGGACGAATATCTGCAATAGATACTTTAAACATTGTACAGAATATAAATAATGTAATACTACATTGCATTATTCATAAAAGCATGTAAAATTTGGAAATTATTCTTAGAATTATCTCACATATTTTTAGACAGGTCTGTCCCTTCTGAACCTTTACATTAGCCTATCTCAGACACCTGCAGGGGCAATATCACTCATTCCTGTTATTTCTGCTGAATATTCCTCAGATCTAATTATTTATAAATCATACTGTTTGATGAGGGCAAAAGGAAATGTAATTAGCTCAATACCACATACAGTACATGCCAATACATTCTGCAACTATAAAATAAAATAAAATAACTGGAAAAGTGTTTCCATCCTATTCCTATAATTTAAACCGCTTACCAAATGGTCAATTAAATGCCATATCAGTACAGTGAAAAAAAAAATCACTAAGCTGAAAGTTCTTCCATTGAAAAATTCAACCATTTTATCTACTATTCAAAATTAAAAGTAAGACCATCACTTGAAGTTGGATATGCAACAAACACATATCAAGTAAAGATAAAAGCTTGTTTCATATAAGTAATCTCATTAACTGAATATCTGCAACATTGGCCAAAAAAAATTATTTCCTCAGTGGGTTTGTTTTGAATGTATTAGGGTATATCTTTGCAATATTTAAATCGATAGAGTAGCCACAAAAACTTGAAAGCTCATGCCTGTTAGAGTTGCTCAAACAAATTACCTGGGCACTAGGGTGAACTCTGTGCAAGCTTAACTGACTGTCTACATAAAGCTCACAACCAAGGCTGTGGTTTGCTTCTGTTCTTTCAACAGACTTATCTGTAGACTCATCCAACATCTACATTTGCAGTTAATAAAACAATGGTTAATGTCTCAACCATTTCCAAGAGAGAAACTAAAAGTTTTCTTGGAAATTGAGTCACAAGCATCTAAAAACCAACTAGCTTAAAAATTCACCACCTTAGCCAAGGACAACATGTCAGTTGGAAAGAGAGTATTGGATCCTTGGGCCTGGAGATCTGCTCTGGTAAGAGTGAAACTACCTCCTATTTACCTTAAAGAATTGACCACAGTGAATTACTGTGACATTTTCGATCCAAGCATTGTTGCAGTTGAAAAATATGGCTTCCAACTGGATGAAAGTTGCTTGTGAGCACAGATATCCATCTCTCAGAAAACAGGCCAGAAGAGCCTCTGTTTTAAGCTTTCTACCCCAAACACAGTGTGATCATGATATCACTGAACCTTTTCTACTGGCATTAAAAGAGGATTACAGCAGGTGACAATGCTTACATGTATCTAAGCAGAACTTCAACATGTTCGTGCTCAGGGACAAAGAGAAAATGATTTGGAGAGACTACGATATTTCTGTAGAAAATTATGTGTGACTACCCCTTGGTAATTCATTTTAGCAATACCAATTTAGATCTGCTCACAGAAATTTAATGGCTACAGCTCTATCCAAACTCATTCACTTTGTTGATATTTTCACTGTGAGTAAAACTTAGGTGGAGTATTTGCAGATGGGCTTAAGAAAGGATGTACATTTAAGAATCAAATTGCCTCCTATGCATACAGTAAGTTGATCAATTTGATAAATACTTTTTTCTATCTGAGAGTATAATAATTTTCCTAGTTAAAATTTTTCAGTAGAATCCTACATATCATTTCCATACTGTTAAATAAAATGGATAACAACAATAAATCAATTATTTACGTACATTATGAATATCATAATAAAGAAATTAGCTCTACCATGAACAATTTTAAAAGATTCTGGGCATGTTTTAAATTTTTATTCAGATAATTTTTTCTTTGTGGAAGGTTTCTAAAAAAATCATACACTTAGTTTAATTAAAATTACAGCTCCTTACTAATGGAGAATAAGAAAAATAATGAAATTACTACATTTCTTTTTAATGTCTGACATAAGTTATTTTTCATTAAAATGTTGAAAATTCTTACCTGGAATATTCACGTATAACCTTACTCAACCTATTGAACCAGAAATCTCTCATTGTGTTACAAAATTCTCTTGGCATAAAATCTTATTTTTAATTATATTCAGAAAAGTGAATGAAAACCAGGCAGCAGACTATGAATATAAGAAAGGTAAGGAATTGTCACAGAGGATTATACCTCAAGTTGTTAAGACAACTTCCAAATGCTCATCTCCTACTTGTGATTCCAAAACACTTTCATAACTTCTCATTCTAGTAAAGTAAGGGGGAGAATTTTTTTAAAGAATAATGAATTTTAAGGTCACTTAATATTATTCTTATAAACATCCGATTTGTCACCCATTTATTATTTAAAAAAAAAAAACAAAACAACTCAGTGATTGGCAAGAAATACCAGTAGCAACTATAACACTGAAATATTACAGCTGGGAAGTTGGATTAGAACAAAATAGAAGGTATAGCTAAGATTTTTTTTTTCCAGTTTCTGAGGAAGAGGATCTTGCTCAGAAAAGGATCATCTCCCGTACATGGCACTTAAAAAGTACACCAGTGGTCTAACCACTATCAAGAACACAATTATTTGAACACTTTCATGCTTTCTTTCTCTGTGTTCTTTGGTAGTAGCACTTGTTTGAAGATCACAGCTAAAGCTCTAAACAGGAATTCTCTTGTAATCTGGAGTTGCTATGCAATATAACATAACCTTAAAAGAACTGCACTTCAGAGAACTCTCTGATAGATTGAGTGGAGGTAGCAGGACAGGGCAGAAATTAATGTGGGCCCCAGAAAAAAATTTTTCCAAAAGTAAAGAAGCTGAAAAGCTTAATTTCAAGTTTTTAAAGAGAGAAATATAATTATAGTCATCCACCTCTCCAGCATCTATCCTTATTCATTCTTCAGTGGATCAAACCTGCAGCTTCACTTCTATAAGCTCTACTGATGCTTTTTGGGGTGACATATCAGGTTTGATGTGTACTTATGACAATTTTATACTTTTACTAGGGATGAAATATAAAAGTAAAAGATTCAACGTATTTTCTGTATCTTCATGATATTACTGTGATGAATTCACATCTTCAGTGTTTTTATTTTGCATTATCATAGTAGAAACATGTACACGGAGGGAGAAACTGGGGAAATTTGCCATTATCACAGACTTTCTAGAATCCCTTCTGAAGACTATCATGTTCTCTGAGAAACTGCTCATTACTAGTGATTTTGAATATGTGATGTTAAGAGCATAGCAGTGAAGGAATGAGAGAGTGGGAAGAAATTATTTTATGCTGGATAGGCATTCTGTAGAATCATAGAACGGTTTGGTTCGGAAAGGACTTTAAAGATCATCTAGTTCCATTAAACCACAGTTGTTTGTTTTTTTTTAATTCATGAAATGATTTTTAAGAAGAGATGTTTTTTTTTCCCTCTTAGCTATAGAGGTTATGAACAATATGATAATTCTTATCTACTACATAGGCATTTCTCTTTATCTTAGATAGTTAGATACTGATGAGGGGTTTTTTTATATATATCATTAAAATATGTAATTCTGACATTAATTTATAGCCTAGAAACAAGACCAGGAAAAATGAAGCATGAATAGCCAGCTACATGTACTTAAAATTTTTTCCAAAGGCAGAGGGAAGGTGAAATGTTTACAGTTTCTTTCCCATCTTCACTTTTCTAGAGAGAGAAATCAGCTGACTCAGATGTTGTAAATAGGAGAATAGCTCACAGTACTTAATTTTGGTATTTCTCCTTTCCCCTTATACTGTTGATTAAATGATGATAGCTGGAGGGAAGGGGTGCCGTCCAGAGGGACCTTGACAGACTTGAGAGATGGGCTCGTGCAAACCTCATGAAGTCCATCAAAGCCAAGTGCAAGGTCCTGCACCTGGGTTGTGGCAGTCCCAGGCACACCTACGGGTTCGGCAGAGAAGTGTTTGAGAGCAGCCTTGCAGAGATGATGAAAAACTCAATATCAGCCGACAGTGAGCACTCACAGCCCAGAAAGCCAACTGTGTCCTGGGCTGCACCCAACGCAGCATGGCCAGCAGGTCAAAGGAAGTGATTGTCCCCCTCTACTCTGTTCTTGTAAGACACCACCTGGAGAACTGCATCCAGCTCTGGTCCCCCCAACAGAAGAAAGACATGGAACTGTTGGAGTATATCCAGGGGAGGGCCACAAAGTTGATAAGCGGACTGGAGCATCTCCGCTATGAAGATAGGCTGAGAAAGTTGGATCTGTTCATACCGGAGAAGAGAAGGTTGTGTTGGCACCTCATAGCAACCTTCCAATATCTGAAGGGGGCCTACAGGGAAGCCTAAGAGGGACTCTTCATTAGGAACTGCAGTGATAGGACAAGGAGTAATGGATACAAAATGAAAGAGAGGAAATTTAGGCTAGATATTAGGAAGAAATTCTTTATGGTAAGGATGGTGAGACACTGAAATAGGTTGTTCATGGTGGTTGTGACAGCCCCAATGCTGTCATTTCAAGGCCAGGTTGGATAAGGCCTTGAGCAACCTTGTTTAGTGGGACGTGTCCCTGTCTATGGCAGAGGGGTTGGAACTAGATGATCTTTAATGTCCTTCTCAACCCGTAACATTCTATGATTCTGTGATTCTGTATCTGAAGTGAAACTGTTCACTGCTATTTTGATACAGGTATTTATCTAACAGAATTTAGAATTTAGGATATAATTCAACCTCTTTAAGGGCTTTTCTTAAAGTAAACAAGACTATCATAGTGTAGAGACATGTAGACAGTGCTTGAAGAAAGTATTTGAGACATAAAATTAAGTTTTTCATTATGACTAATTTTTCTCATCTATAGAATGTATCTTTTTCACAAAAGTTGCAGATGAGAATGCATTAATTTTAATACTACTCAAAAGTGAAAGATAACCATATCAAAATATTATGGATATTGACTTTATGAAATATATTAAACAAAGGGGAATCCAGGCAACTTCAATCAGCCTAACTTCAGTGTCTGGGAAGATTATGGAGCAAAATCTCTTACAAGCTTGCTCTACACACCTCAGGGGACAAGAAGGTCACATGGAATAGCCGACACTTGTTTACTGAGGACAAATCAAGTCTGACTCACCTAATGGAGTGTGTGGCTCTGTGGGCAAGGAAAGACCAGTGGATGTTACATGCCTTGACTTTAGCAGTTGTCTTCAGTCACCAAATTAGTGAGAATGGCTGTGTAAGTGGAGATAAGGGTGGTTTGGAAAACAGAGTTAACAGCTGGGCTTGGTCACTGTTGTTATCACTGCTGCAAAGTTCAGCCAACAGACAAAATAGCAGCAACTCTCAGTCAGAAATTAGTACTGAGACGAATACTATTTAATGGCTTCATTAAGGACATAGGTGATGAGAGAGTGAGCATTCTCAGGAAATTTGCTGTTGGCACCAGATTGCTACTTAGAGGGACCAGGACAGACTGAAGAAATAGACTGGCATAAACATCATGGACCCAGACAAACACAAATGGAAAGGATTTCAAGTCTTGCGTCTGGGCTGCAATAATAAGAATAGAGACAACAAGTCTAGAAGAGTAATCTTTCACTCCAGCTTCGCACCAGTAAGGCCTTATCTGCAGAGTTGTGTCCAGTCTGGGCATCCCCAGCACAAGAAAGACAGAGTCCAGAGGAGACCTGCCAAAATCATTAGGGGTCTGGACTACAGGACATGTGAGGAGAGACTGGAAGAACTGATGTATTTGACCAAAGGATACAAAAAAACTGGATCCAGAACGTAAGGGTGGTTAAATACTGGAATAGGTTGCCCAAGAATACTGTGGAATCTCCATCCTTGGACGTGTCTGAGACTTGACTGGAGCTGAGAGATAGTTCAGGGCAGTAATTAACAAAGCAGTAAAGCATTTGTGCTGGTTTCAGCATTCATACATACATAGTCATGTAAAGATAGTGACCATCCTGACTATTTGTATTTGTATAAATTATACTGCAGTTTTCATGCTTGCAAAGAAAAGTGACAGACCTCTTAAGCAAAAGCCCCTGATTTAGAAGGGGGACAGAATAGGCATATGTGCCTCCTCTGCAAATGCTGTCTGACATGCTGATTTCCCAAGACACATGTATATAAATATGCTTACTAAGTTTATGCAGAATGGCTATGAGTCTCATGTTTTCCTTGTAAAAAATACAGCTATTAATACTGCTTATGAAAAATGTAGTGAGAATAGAATAATAAAAATGTTATCAAACCTGCTGGGAAACACTTGTGCAAGAGAAAGGTACAGATAACAAATGCTGTCAGTGTTGGCAGATGGAGCTTTATTATATGCAGCAATAGGTTTGTCTTGCCTGTTTCATTATCTGGCGTTTCAACAATTTGCTACTAAGAGAAGGCTTTACTATGCATCTTTTGTCCCATACATGTTCATAGAACCCAGAGCAGTAAGTATTCAGTCTACTGACTCTCTCTTGTTTCAGCTGGTATTTTGGAACACAGGTTTTTAGACATCAGGAACTGGAAAAGAGGGGGACAACAAAAGACAGAATTTGCATACCTGTTTTTTTTTCCTTGTTTGATCACAGCACATTGCAGAACCATTAATATGAATACAAAAAAGTACTTTCAACCTGAGAGGTTTGCCATTGATATAACTCACCTGCTCCTAGTTTAGAGTTGGACAGCCAAAGACACTTTCAACAATAGTCATGCAAATACTCCTGATATGCGGCAAAAGGAAGAAATAATAGCATAGAATAATAAAGCACTGATACTGAAGAGATCTTTGTATCAATTTAGTTATCACTTTTCCTCCTAGTGTAATGAAATCAGAGTAACTACAGTATGAATGCTGAATGTGTATCTGAGAAAGAAAAGTCCTTATTCATTTTTTAATGTAGTTCAACCATGGTCTGGGCAAAACATGAAAAAACAGAGACTTAGAATAAACAGTACAGTACAAAATAACGGAGGTAGAGTACAGTGATATTGACTCCTATTTTTTTCTCTGTGCAAAATTCTCATTATAGTGAACCTCATAATTCTCTAAGTGCTGCCTTTTAAGAGGGCCTCATTCATTCTTCTGAAGCTAAACTGCTTTTCAGTTGTGCAAAGCCAAATGTCTCATAACCATATGCTAATTATGTTCTTAGGTGTTTACTTGATATATATTTATAAATGCAATTTAAAAAGCACTTGAAACAGGCAGGTAATTATATAGATAGTCCATAAAATTGCTTTTAAGTGTTAACTCTACATGCAAATCAATTTTATAACAAAGTGATACAGCTGCATGTGAGATGAGTTTAATGCTGAATAACTATTTTACATCAGAGGTCATCCAATATATTACCTATTATAAACAAATGGAAATCAGCAGAAAATCTACAAAAAAAAGATACTGATAAATGTTCAGTAGATCAGTTGAAAGGTACAAGCCGTACATGATATCAGTGCACTGTGAAGGTAGTCAAGAACTGTCTTGTCTTGCTCTTTGTCAGGGTTACACTACAGAGGCTAGGTTTCCAAACTGTACCTGCATTTCAGCACGTAATATAAACATTTCTCTAGGATCAAATTGTTTCTCTTTTTTCTTGCTTATCTCTAATAACCTCATCAATATAATTTGCCTGAAAAATTTGGTGGCCTTCTAGGATGGGGTTACAGCCTTGGTGAATAAGGGAAGAGCAAGTGCCATCATCCATCTGGATTTCTGCAAGGCATTTAAGACTGTCCTGCATGGCATCCTTGTTTCTAAACTGGAGAAACATGGGTTTGATTGATGGAGGATCACTCAGTGGGTAACAAATTGGCTGGATGGTTGGACTCAATGGCTTGATGTCCAAGTGGAGATCAGTGACAAGTGACATTCCTCAGGGATCGATATTGGGACCAACATTATTTAACACCTTTGTTGGTGACATGGGCACTGGGATCGAGTGCATCCTCAGCAAGTTTGCCAATGACACCAAGCTGAGTGTTGTGGTCAACATACTGGATGGAAGGGATGCTGTCCAGAGGGACTTTGAGAGGCTTGAGAGCTGAGTCTGTGAAAACCTCGTGAAGTTCGACAAGGCCAAGTGCAAGGTCCTGCATAATGGTTGAGGCAATCCCAAACACTAATACACTCTAGCAGTGAATGGATTAAGAGCAGCCCTGAGAAAAATGAATTGGGGGTGTTGGTTAAGGAAAACTCAACAAAACCCAGCAATATGCACTCTCAGACCAGAAAGACAATTGTATCCTGGGTTGCATCAAAAGCAGCATGACCAGCAGGTGAAGGGAGATGATTCTGTCCCTTTACTCTGCTCTCATGAGACTTCCCCTGGAGTACTGCATCCAGCTCTGGGGTTTCCAACACAAAAAAGACATGGACCCATTGGAAGAAGTCGATGGAAAGGCCACAGAGATGATCAGAGGACTGGAGCATCTCTACTATGAAGACAGGCCAAGAGAGTAGAGTTTGTTCAGTCTGAATAAGAGAAGGCTTCTGCAAGCACCTTCCAGCACCTAAAGGGGCCTTACAAAAGAGCAGGAAAGGGATTAGAATTAGGCAATCTTTTATGTTCCAACACAAATCATTCTATGATTATATTATTCTATGACAAAAAGAGTTAAATTTTGCTTTCTGAAAAATAAAGACTTGATCTAGGCTATTCCCACTGAGGAATGGGAGGAAAAGGGAAGAGGTTGAATGAGGAATATAAAAGCATCTTGGAAAAAACCCTGGAGAGTTGGATTTAGAAGTGTTGCTGATTGCTGGGGAATGAGAATACCAGAGGCAGCAACACTTGCTGCCACTGGGAGCAATAGGCCCTACATCTGTGCCTTGCTGGAACAGCGACATTATGGCTATTTTTTCAGATATATAGCACACAAAAAACCCTTTAACCGAGTATAGAGGAAGCTGTTTGATTCCACTCTGGTGAGACCCCACCTGGAGTACTGCATCCATTTCTGGGGTCCCAAACACAGGAAGGACATGGACCTGTTAGAATGAGTCCAGAGGAGGGCCACCAAGATGATCAGAGGAGTAAAGCACCCCTCCTGTGAGTGAAGACTGAGAGAATTGGGTTTGTTCAGCCTGGAGAAGAGAAGGCTTTGGGTTGACCTAACTGTGGCCTTCCAGTACCTGAAGGGAGCCTGCAAGAAAAATAGAGAGAGACTTTTTACAACAGCATGTAGTGACAGGACAAGGGGGCGTGTCTTTAAACTGAAAAAGGGTAGGTTCAGATTAGATTCTTAGGAAAAATTCTTTACTGTGACGGTGGGGACGCACTGGAACAGGTTGCCCAGAGATGTTGTAGATGTCCCATTTCTTGGAAATATGTAAGGCCAGCTTGGATGGACCTCTGAGCAACCTGGTCAGTTTCAACTAGTGAAAGGTGTCCCTGCCCATGGCAGGGGCATTGCAACTAGATGATCTTTTAAGACCCCTTCTAAACCAAACCATTCTATGATACTATGACACTTGTTGAAGTCTGTGTATATAACTATTTACAATGGTATATGAACATCTAGACTACTGTCTAAAACACCTCTCTCACACTGGGATAACCAGCAAGAAGGACAATAAAGATATTTTTAAAATCTTTTAGTGGAGAAATTTCAATTTGACATCTACATCAGTAGAGAGCAGGGAGCTGGAAAACAATGTATATGAGTGGTTTTATTTTTTTCTGTCCTGTGTTGCATTATGTCCTGAGTTACTGGACACATCATTCTGTGGAAGCCTCATGAAGGAAAAGGTTTCTCTTGATGACTCTCAAACTCAGTGCCTGTCTAGAATTCCTATCTAGGTTTCTTATTTAATTAACAGGATTTCTCCTTTTTTTAGTTAATTTCATCAACAAAATAAAACCTTAAAACCTGGCTGGCAGAACTAGGGAAGTGATTCTTCCCCTGTACTCAGCACTGGTGAAGTCACACCTCGAGTACTGTGTTCGGTTCTGGGCCCCTCAGTTCAGGAAGGATATTGAGGTGCTGAGAGAAGGGCAACCAGGATGGTGAAGGGTCTAGAGCACAAGTCCTGTGAGGAGCAGCTGAGGGAGCTGAGGTTGTTTAGCCTGGAGAAGAAAAGGCTCAGGAGTGACCTTATTCTTTTTACAACTACCTGAAAATAGGTTGTAGCCAGGTGGGTGTCTGTCTCTTCTTGCAAACTACTAGTGATAGGACGAGAGGGCACAGTCTTAAGATGCACCAGGAGGCATTCATGTTGGACATCAGGAAGAATTTCTTCACAGAAACGGTGATTAGACATTGGAGTGAGCTGCCCGTGGAGGTGATGGAGTCACCATCCCTGAAGGTGTTTAGGAAAAGACTGGATGTGGCACTTAGTGCCATGGTGTAGTTGACATGGTGGTCTTCGGTCATAGGCTGGACTTGACGAGCTCAGAAATCTTTTCCAATCTAATTTATTCTGGGCTTCTGTAATAGACACATCCCCATTTAAGGAAAAAACCCAAGATATTAATTAAGGTATTGTCAAATTTTACATATTTCAGATGAGTCCTGCCTGAAAGTATTAATAGTTAATAACAATTTTACAAGCAAAATGTACTGTCAGGTATATAACTGTTCAAATTTTTATTACAAAGAGATGCCAGAACATTTGTTTTCTAGATTTCTTTTTTTAGCTCTTCAGCTTGTCATTACTGAAATGTTTCACAAAGTTGATTTTAAGAGATTAAGGACCCCAGGCATCTTTAAGGTCTGTTTTTCAGCTGCTGTAAACAAGATATACCATATATAAATGTATTAAGCTACTCTTGAAACATTTTCATGCCCCCAGTCATCTTAAGTGTTTCTTTTTCTATCTTTTCTGCTTTCATTTAATCTTTCTTGAACATATTCAACTGATATTAAACACTCAGTTTCAAAAGAGATCTAGTGCCTTTCATGTAAAATGACACTCACACTTTTCTGTCTCTGTAGGGAAAAAGTTCTTTCGGTATTATTGCTTGCCTTTTTTAGAGTTATAAAAGATATTGTCACTCACTGTGGGCTGTTCCCAGCAAGGTTACTCTCCCTTCCAAACTGACCAGGCACAGTTTATAGAGAAATTATTTGGGGCTTGATTTCCAAAATTATGAACTTGCACTTCATAAAACTTAATTTCATACCACTTCTATTGCTCCAAGTCCAACCCTAAGTATCACTCATCTCTGTCTTTGTAGTATTCAGAGCCATCTTTCATTTGAATGGGCTAGTAAATTTCACTAATACACTCTTAATGTTTTGGATAAAGCTGATCAAAATTTTGGCTTAAGATACCAATCCCAAATCAAGTCTTTAGGCTAACCATTGAAATAACATCACTACCTGCTAATGATTCAATTTTTAAAGTTCTCTATTGTCAAAATCCCCTTTGTATGACCTTGTAGTTTTACCTAACTCCATCTTCTCCAGCTTAATATATATACATATCTTTCACAAATCTCATCTCTGTGAATTCCAGTCAAGCACTTAAAATACCAGTGCTCTCTGTTTAGAGAACTGTCAGTGAAAAAAAGTTATTAGATTAGTTTAGCATGTTCAATATTTGCTCAACTGCTATTATATTAATTATATTAATTATATTAATTACATTATTATATTAATTATATTAAATTATAATAATTATATTATTATTATATTATTATTATATTATTAAATGCCATTTTTCTTTAAGGACAATTACAGACATTTCCTCATTACTAGTATACAGAAATGATTGATACTCCATCCCCCTCTTATATGTAGAAATTACCACGCTTTTCAGTCTGATTGCACCCTTCTTCTCCAAAAAGAATGATTAAAAATAGTCATTACAGGATCCCTAATTTTGAAGGATTCTAACATGAACATTATCTAGTCTCCTCAGTCCTCAGAGGGTCATGTTTTTCCTTCAGTTGCGATTTCTTCCTTTTTTAGATCCTTGCTATTGTCAGTCTTGTTTTTGTGTTACAGCAGGTAAGTCTGAGATAAACAACTTGCCTAATTGAAGGCCAGTGTTAAGATTATCCTTAATCTTATTCTTTCCTCATAGCAACTGTTTTTTTTCCTCCTTCATTCTGTTTTATTATACCTTTAACTGAAAAATCTCCAATGATATTTTCAATTTAGTCTAGCTCTACTGAACTTCAGGAATTCTCAGTTTGTCTCTGTACTTATTGACATTTAAAATGTATTTTTTTTTGTAATCAGCAAACACTTTCATAGTCCTTGAAATTAGCTGATATCACCCTTTTCCCTTTTCTTAAACTGCAGTATGAAATACATACGTTGATTTTTCTTTGCCTGTCACGTTTTAAAAACTATATACATTAATTGAAAAAAAAAATTAAACATATTTTAGTCCACACTGCAGTGGTCTGTCTGAACATACTTGGCATCTTGGCAAATGTCACATTTTATACAAATGCATTATCACTCTGGGTATAAAGAATCCTAAATATTTAGTTAGGTACACTAATTTTCACTCCACCACTGATGCCTCTGACATAAACAATCAAATAGTTTAAGAGATTGCTTTTGCTAGGCAAAATTTGTTGACTGCTGGCAGACTTTTTCTCCATATATTTTCTTTAGAGGAAATGTTAGTATATGTTTCCTTATATGTTGTCATTCCATAAGAGTGAGCTGTCCTTCAGTCCTTCTTGACAACATACATATAGAATTCAGATTTATTTTGTAGGGGAAAAAACATGTGGAGCTTCTTTTGCAGATGAAGAAAATGGCTCTGCTCAGGGCTGCCTGCAGGTCTCTGTTATGGGCTGCAGTTTATAAAGCAGTGGTCAGGAAATCAGTAGCCAGCTGGATTAATAAAACACCAATTTCACTTTTCAATTAATTTCTAACAACACAAATGGGAAAGTAATGAAAGATAGTGGGATCAAATCTTTTCAATCAGCATGCTACTGTTTAGCTTCCTTCTTTCGGGCCTGTAGTACTGCTGCTGAGCGACTGACTAAATCACTTGCCTACTATGTGTACCTAAAAGAAATTAGCTACAAAACTCCCAGAAAAGTGGAACATTATTTAGTGTCTGAAAAGTGACTTTGGTTACCTAAATCTTCATCCTGTGCTATTTACAGCAAGGCTTTGCTTGTTTTCAAATTTACTGCAGACATTTTTTTTTGTCTTGTGTTCACATCTGTTAACACCAGCTTCTAATTTCACATGTATTTTTTTCAATATAAATGTTGATTTTAAGATTATCATTATCTTCATTTACATCATGTTCTTAATGTGAAGTTATGGTTTGAAAGAAGCCCGGTAGTAATAAGTGAGGAAACTGAGAGCCAGCAAGCCACTCAAAATGTCGACATCATCTTCCATTAAAGAAAGGTCTAATTAAAACTGATGGCTTCTCAAGGGTGATATATTTGCTTTTGTCTTTCTTTTATTTTTAAAAGAGTAAGAAAAATCCTGTCTGGCATATGTCCTACACAACATAGTTCATTTGCAACTGTGCTTAAAAGTGTAGGTTGGGGCTTAGTCTAAAATGTACAGCAAAGAATGAGCAAGAAAGACTAAAAATGCTGAACTGGCTTCATGAACACCATACTCCCATATAAGCAAAATAATGGGGTATGAGGTACAGTGTATTAGTTATAATTAAACATGTAAAACTCTTGTCATCTGCTTTATTATAAAATAAAAGGTTATGAAGGGAAAGAGGAGCTCTGATGTCTGTTTTAGCATCTGCTGGGCTCAATTCACAAACTGTCTTGCTCAGCTCACCCTCTGCTTTGCTGCTTACCACTGTTTTCCACATGGACATTATTATTCATCTTGGATCTGCATGCTGGAAAACAGTCTGGGTTTATTCCTTGTCACCCATTAATAACAGGTATTTGGAGTCTGGTGGACAGTTCTGAGGAAGTTAATTTCTTGCTTGCTTATCCTGTAAGCATATGTAGCAACCCTCTTAGCCAGCGGCACTGAAATATCTTCCAAAGCAATTGTGTTCGGGTAATGGGTAGTTAGGGAGATAATGCCAATTTTGTAACTCCATTTCGAAGGATCCTGAGGCAATTAAGAAAGTTTATGCAGTATAGCTCTTATTCACCCCCTTCACAACCAGTCACAGGAGGAAATTTGGAATGACTTGGCTTGAAATGTTATGTATTTTACAATCCTTCTCTGAATATTAATGTGATTGTAAGTTGAGAAAACTGTGGAATAAATTGTGGAACATCCTTACAAGTCCAAACTCAAACCCTTGTAGTTATAAGGATTTTTTCTTTTTCATGATGCAGATTTCTTTCTCTAAATGATGGATTATTATTATGAATAGAAATAGTATGATTGCTATTCTTAATTGAGTCCTGAGTCTTGTGTCCAGTTTTGACCAAGACAGGATACTTCTAAGAGTTTGAGTTTGGACTGGGATGATCTGCTCCCTTGAAGGGACCTTTAAGTCTAAAGACCTGAAATATGATTGAGAGATATATATATATTTGTGATCTATGTGTGAGGATTTCATTATTCTACTCCTGGCAGTAATCTGCTGTCTTCCTACTATGCCATCACATTGAGAAGGAAGCAGAAGTCTGGTGATTATCTTGTGTAAATAAAAACTGGAGGGTGTTTTCCAAAGGAATAGAAAAACTTTTACAAGAATCATAAAGCAGTTTACTTCATGTCTCTTAAACAGATAGCCTAAGATACTTGAGAGAATAGAGTGCAAAATCAAAATGAATGCAAAATTTTCTTTAACTACTGTGTAGAAACATTTGTTTGGTGGAAGCAGGACAAAGAAGTAAGACCTTTGGAGTGTCTTCATGGAAGATCTCAGGTACAAGAAAAATCATTAATAGAATGACATTCTGAACTCATGAAAACTTAAACATTTTTCCTTTGAAGAAATACAGAAAGTAACTTAAAGGATAGGAAACAAATCACTGCATCTATAAAATCTACTTTCGTGGGACAACAGAATTAGTGCAGGTATTCTGAGTTTATTGTTTGTCCATCCCCCAACTGACTCCTTACTGGGCTCTGTCATGGAGATGTGCATGACATCAACATCTCTGTTCATCAGTGTGGGATTGAGCACAGTGAGTGAAAATGGGTTACACCCACTGTGTGCACACAGAAGAACACTGATGAGCATCAGAGTTCCCCTGATGCTGGAAGAAAACAACTGTCTCTCCTGATAGAAAATTCAAGTGGCACTAACTTACTATGCTTGCTAACTCTCTTCCACGGGGCCATAGCACAAAGCTAGGTACTGTGGAGGCTGCAAGACAAGTAAGCAAAGAAGTGATATTTTTAATCTATGGGTAGTATTGCTTTTATGTTTGTTTTTGTCCAAAATTTGTCCAATATATTCTCCATATAAAAATATGAAGAACAGAAGCTAAGAACATATCAAGAGGCTAGAACACAAATGTGTTCAGCCTTGGTTCAGGTCCATTTAAACACAAAAGTTGCATTGAACTGGAAAACTTGGACTTTTCACTTTAAAATGTGAAAATAAGAAACAATTTGCTATGATGACAGCTGATTGGATCAAAAGACATAACAACATAAACTTCATTACTAAAACTGGGTTTTAGTAATATAATTTAGTCATTATTAGGGGTGGTTTTAAAAATAAAAGTTTAAAGAGAGAATTGAAATAGTCTCCTCAAATGTTTTGACCATATATTAAAAAATTTACTTTTAAGGAAATATAATTTGTACATGCTCCTTGGAATATGGTGTTTTCACAAATCAAGAGAAAAGCATTTAATCAAAAACATTTCCTACTTGTATGAAGGAAGGGACAAAAAAATCTCTGTTAGGTTTCACTGTATCAGGTTGTGTATTATGGTTTATTGTACTGCCTTTTATTTAGTTCTGGTGCTAGCAATAGATGGTCAGTATACTTGATGTTTTATTGCATGAAGTTTTCTATGGCCCAGTATATTTCCAAACTCATTCTCCCCCAAGACACTCTATATTAAGTTTCTGGGACCACACCCACCAGGCACCCC
>VZRE01007934.1:201-23101 GCA_013396775.1 Cephalopterus ornatus
AGAGAAGGACTCGTGGTAGGGGGTGGGACTAGATGGTCTTTAAACTCCCTTTCAACTCAAGCCATTCCCTGATTTTATGTTCATTACTGAATTCAGAGGAAAGAGAAAATGCTGTGGTGCAATCCTTGAAGTCAACACAGATAAACTGGCTCATATCTTCAGGAACTGGCTAAAAGAAGGCTGCAAGTTAAATCAACAGTATAAAGGATACAGAAGCCTTTCATGTCAAGATTATAGGAAAATGTGAAATTATTCTGTGACTACAAATATCAGCCAACGTTAATCCACAGAGTCTCTGGCCTGACAGAAAGCTAGATAGAGAGGAAATCTTAGAAAAGAAAATATTAGCATGGCCTAACTAGAATGTGTGAGTATTTAATAAAAAAAAACAAAACAAAACCAAACACAGAAAGTTTTCAGTTTGAGGGATTTTTGCCCAGTGAGGCAGTAGCTGAATAAAAAAGATGTAGAGACTGCAAAATAGTATTTAATAGCATTTTTAAAAAAATTCTTCTCAAGTTCAAGACATAAAAAACCAAAAAGTTCTCAAAAACACTTCTTAATATGCTGTATGCACAAAATCCTCACTACTTCATTCCTTCTGACTCTAGCAGCAGGAAAAGTTTTAGTCTGTACACTGTTCTGCCTTTCAAGAGTCAGCTTGTAGCTTCACGTTTGATCTTTATGGAGCTTAAATGGAATCACATCCTTCGAAACCTGATTCAGTCTTTGGTGAATGTAGAACATGACTGGTGAAGAAAGGATTGATTAACTACATTAACTTGCAAGTATTGTTCATAAACAGTAATATTTTATTTAATAGCATAGCAATAACATTGGTCACTGCATTTTAAGAACTTGTTTGAAAATAGGAAAATGTGACACATATGGCATTTTTTAGAGGAGGTATAAAGCCTACAGTAGCCAAACGTTTAAAATTGCTGAAGAAAACAATCATATTCAAATAGAAAAACACCAATACTTGTCTATTCAAATCAGGGGTCAACTCCATTGGATCACCTGGCTCTTGCCGAGTTTTGATGATGTCATCTACCCTGACTCCAGAGAAGATAGAAGAGTTGTGATGAAGATGCCCAGTTCTATCCTGCAACTGATAACCTAGACTAGTACGCTTGTTTTAAAAGCTGCTTTTGCCTCCCCCTCATGCTCTCGCATGAGCATTCTGTAGAACTTCTGTGATGAGGATGAAGAAAATCAATACTCATTTTGATCAGATCAGAATATTTTCTGTGGGAGATTAGTAAATGCAGTTCTCACTTCTGTGCTCCTATAGCGGGCTTACCACGGCAGAGAAGGATAAAACACTGTAAGGTTAAAGACATTCACAGTCCATAAGTAGCAAGTCTCAAGACCTTTCTCTAAAGCTGTAAACAATACAATAAAAAATGGAAATTTCTTTTTCCATGTATAAAAAGACAAGGCAAACAATTTGAAAAGGTGCTGAAGAAAAATAAACCTATGGCATACAGTATTAAATGGCAGTATTCTCTACAAGTGGTTCACTCTTGAAGATCACTCATATTCACCACTAACCCATCTGAATAAGTACAAATTTTTCTCTTATAGCACTGTTTACAAAGCTGAGGTTTACATTCATCAACTGGCATAATTTAAAGTTAATTTTTAGACAGGCAGAGTACTCTCTTCCTTTTCTGAACCACTGCATTCTTTTGAAATTTTTTAAATAATTTACAAATCTACCACACCCATAACATTCTTCCATCCATTTCCATGGGGATGACTGTACAAAATCCACAACACAGAGCATTCAGCTGCCATCAAACATTAACCAAGACAGCAAACATAATCAGGGTGGCACCTTTTTCCTTTTTTTTCAGGAGTGCGTCTTAACTGCGTAATCTCAATCCCATGAACAACCTCAGGATCTACCATTTTATTTTCCTCAACGCTAATATAATTGTTTATCTGTTTAACTGGCAGACACAGCACTGCGCTTTGTTATTTTTCAAAACACTCTAGTTTAGATTGTATTCAAAATAAATCATTTTGGGGGTCTTTTTTTGTTTTTAAATTGTATAAAATTACAGTATTTTCCTCAGCAAGTTTCTGCATCTCCTTGACACTCCTGGGTTTTACTTCCTGATTTGCTCTGTTTCGAAAACAAAGCACAAAGTGCCTCACTGTTCATTCAAATTCTCATCAAATACTATTGACGGTATAATTGACATAAACAATACAGGTCTAAAGTGGTTAAGCGTGGCTCTTGCAACATGTTTTGTGAGCTAGTACATACTTCTAATCCTTTTTTTTTGCTCCATGGCTCTGTAAACGCAGCAACAGAATAAAATAGGCAGAAACTTAATAAATTATTTCACTTAATGGTAATGGAATCATATAGAAATATACAGAACCTGACTGGCATTATTTCCGGGGATGCTATGAGTTTAAAAACAGTTCAAATGTTAACTCAAAACTAGTATTTGTAACAATTATTTTAGCTGAATGTATTTCTCATCCTTTGAAGTAATTCATTATTTCTGTATGATATGAGATCAAAATTGTCCAGGAAGACATATTCCAATCATTCACTTAAAGAGTTGGACTCAGTGATTCCTGTTAGTCCCTTTCAACTCAGAATATTCTGTGAAATCACCCCACAGAACTCTTCCAGAAACACTGTGTAAGAATCCATTTCACTGTGCTGCTGCAGCCTTCTGTATTGGAGAGTTCTTCTCAATTCCACTATGCTGTTGTCCATGCAGCTTGCCCAGATGGAATGGCAAAAGGCAGAGGTAAGCAGAAGCTTGGCTCCCGGCCCCACAATGTGCCTGGTGAAACAGATCCCTTCTCTATTGTTCTATCCTTAGTGCACAGGGGCCATGGCAAAATATTTTAATCCTCCTTGCCAGACTGAAAGCTGATAATCTAGCCCTGAGGTTTTGAAGATCAAAGAGGAAAGAGATACTGAAAAGACTGACGAGAGAGAACTCATACTCTGTAATTGCAGGAAACTTGGCCTTCCTATCCTCCATATCTACATATAAGTTTTACTCTCAATCATCTTGTGTTTGTTCGTAAGTTTATACTTATTGTTAAAATCAAACTGTGTAATAGAAACTGTTCATTTTCCATCATTCCCTGTGTTGCTTTAGTAAATAAGAAGAGTTCAGACCTTAGTATTAGTCTATCGAAACACAGTTTGCATGGAGCAAGCTATAACACTGACTTAATTCAACTTTTACCCTAGAAATGTCATGGTTTCTGAAAAATAACTTAAAATTAACGCATGGTCTTCAAAACTGAAAACTTCAAAACACCTCTGTCCTCTTACAGTTGAGAAACTGTAATTCATTCACAGCAAACTGAATTCATTGCACATTCATTTCAATTTACCGCAAACAAGTATTCTTGTGTTAATCACAAAATTAACAGTTACCTCTCACAACAGACAAAACACACTAATTACATCTGATTTTCACAGGTAAGACTTCAAGTGGGTTTCTAGTCCCTAGATTTAAAACATGTGAAACTAAGAAAAACCCAGGCCTGATTATCTGGCTTGCACAGCAACGGTCCTCACGCTTACTCCAGTTAACCTGCAGCAATTGTTTCTAAATTTTCCCCTTAAATTAGGACCTAAGTTTACTATCCCACCTCATCGCTACTACGGTACCTACTATGAGATAGTGCTTCCTCTACTGACAGAAAACAGCTGAAGATGGTTTGATGCGAAAGAGTGCAGAACTAAGCACAGGATGACCACAGTGCCAGGAAGAGTTAGCTCTTGCTGTACCAACCCAGGAGAGAAAGAGGTGCCTGTGGCAGAGCAGGAAAGGTACGGCTGAACAGTCCTGATAGATGGAACTCCTGTCTTCCTAAGGACATTCTGCAAAGGCACTTAGTCTAAGTTGTCTTCTCCGCCTGCATTCCTTCAGCTAATATTAACATTCAACAGAGTGCTAGTAATTAAGCTTCCACAGATCTGCTCACCAATGATCATTTCATAAGCAGCACGACTGATGCAATTACAACTAACACTTCCAATTTAGAAAAGCTGGCCATACCAGCAAATAACATAACACAGCTGCAAACAGTGAATATATCTACCAACACCACTAACGTGGAAGTGGAGAAATAAATCGTGGAAACTCTCTGAAACAACCACTGACCTCAACAGATTGCCAAACTGTGTTTTTCTTTTGGGAGCTGATAGCATACGCTAGTTGATGCAAATTTTTAGAAACACAAAATTAGGCTTTCTATGTTCCAAGAGAATTTGAATTAAGAGGAGAGGGGTAGCTAATTTGCCACAGTCAAATTTTCATCTAAACAGGAACAGCAATTTGCACAGTGCATTAGCATTTGAAAGAGAAGACTTGATTCCCAGGAGAGCAATTCTGGGTTTGAATTGGTATAAATTCAAATTTTCAGGTGAAATCACCAGATTAACAGAATACTTACTGCAATTCAACACATTTAACCTTGAATCACAGAATTCAGAGTATAAAAATACTTGAATTTATGTATGTTATCCTTAAAATATTACTGAATCTTCTCTTACAAAATGAATATATACTTTCACAAAAGGAAACTGAAGACAAATTGGATCATGCATTCTTGAATAGATCAAAACATCTTACTTTTCATGCAGTTGCATTTCCTTTCAGCAAAGTATTAATAACACAAATACATGCACATTGCTAATTGACAGAAGCAGAATTGCCCAGAAAATCCAAGCACATTGCAGAATGAAGATTAAGATGTCCAGGGTGGTATTTGGCATCACAATAAGGGGTGCTACAGAGAACACTGAGGAAGCCTTAATTTGATGTACAATGCACTCTTATGGGACAAAACTCAATGCTCAGCAGTAGGAAGCTGAAGTTGCCAAGGACATCAGGATGTCTGATTTGCTATGAAGAGCTGCTTCTGTAGTGCAGCAGAAAATCCTTGTTTATGCTTACATTATAGTCAGATGAGACTGAGTCCTACCCTACTGCCTCGTATCCTGCCCACTTATATATTGGTTCCCAGTAAATCAGTTACAGTCAGATGACTAAAAAGAGCCGTTCATATGCTGCTCCTGCCCCTTCCTCAGGATGTAACACACTCATGAAGAAAAATGCTTTTTCTTCCAACACTTCCTCCCCTGCCCCCCAGCAAGTCTAGAAATAATCTGCTTCTGAAACACACAACAATTAGCATAAATTAATAAATTAAAAAAATCCTGCAATTCCTAGATTACCTCAGAAAGGAGGTGGAAGGTGAAATATCACTCCTCCTCCACTCCAAGCAGATCCACCTCATCTCAATGGTTCCTGTACAATTCCCAGGTTTTCACTGTATTCCACTAGACTTTGCAATGAGGGAGGTGGGAGACAGAAGTATGATACAGTGCTTCTTGTGTTTGCAAAGAGAGTGTGTGTCCTTGTCTGGGACCACAAAGAGTACAGGTGCAGCAAAGTCAGACATCTCACCATAAACTGGAAAGTAATGAATTATCTTCCATTTTGTTTCTCCAGCTGAGCTCTGGGAGCAAAATCTTGAACTCATCTGAAACCACTACTGATAAGGATCCATAGAGCATTCCATCATAAAGTGGAAAGGATATTCTACAAGGAAATGGTGTCAAGATAATACTTATATTTGAGGCCTATAATCTATTGTATATTAATTTTTTTATGCTTATCTACTAAGTTGCCTGTCTTTCTGCTGTAATAGGAAATAAAAAAGTAAGAGCCACAGAAAAATCATTCCCATTCTCCATGATGGAGTACAGTGAAAGTGACTCACTTAAATCAATACAGTTGTAGTACTGTACAAGTTTTAGATCAGAATCAGAATATTGCATCTTCAGGAGTTAAACAGTGAAATAAACCCCTCCACTCTGCAGTCTTAGAACTTAGTCTTTGCTTTTGAAATAGTCTGATTTTAATTTACTAAGACCACAGTTTTAAAAACAGGAATTCATTGAGTTAGTATTCAGAAGATGCAAACAATTATGAGCATGTACAAAGCACAGCATTCTGTGTTTTGGCACTTGTAAATCTAGTGCAAAAGTTCACAGTTACAAAAATGCATTAAAATAAATTTTTCTGCTCACATGAACTCAAAGTAAATTCTTCAAAACATATATACACATTTAACATATCAGAGTATTTCACAGAGAAGAATGAAAAATTCTACACAATTTATACAAATCTACCAAACCAGGAAAAGAATCCTAAGATTTTTCCTCAGAGACATGTCATGCAGCTCTCAAACTCATGTTCCAGAATTTTTTTAGAATTGCCTGTCAATGATCACACCACATAAATTGCTGAGTAGTAAATTCAACTACACGGAAGACAATTTTCTAATGCTGCAAAAAATAATTGTACCAGCCCAACATGAGTAGCATATTATTCAGCTCAGAGACTCAATGTTCTCCCAGCTAAGAATTTTTTTTTTGAAGTTGCTAAACCTATGATAATTCATTATGTCTCTTTTCTCACATCACACAACCAGTTCTCTGAGGACTTTTTGACCAAGTTTATGTTAAATACAGTCTATCCTCCTGTTACCTTCAGAAATGCGTTACTTTTCGATTTCACATTCTCAAAAATCGCTGGTGATCGTGTGTGGAGTGCATTCAAAATCTACAGATTTCCCAGAATGAGTGGAAATTCCACAGTTCTAATTTCCTTAGCAACTTTTACAGATTTGCATGCCATTATAACAAAACTGAACAGTAAGTTATTATTTTATGTCAGAAGTCTAACAGATAATTCACAGATAAAAGGAGGCAGGTAAGCACTACTGTTTAAAACTTTGATTTGAACAGGTAGACAAGCAGAAATGAGTTGTCAGAAAAGATAAAGAGAGAAAGGCATATAGAAGAGAAACCACCAGAAAAAAATGCTGGAAACTAGTCAAGAGTTTACCCATCTAAAATGCCAGACAAGGTTGATAGATGAAAAGTTATGCAGGTCTACTTTGTAGGACAGGATTTCAAAAGAACACAGCATGCTTCAGAAATTATTAGGGCTAGAATCAAAAGTTCTATTTTTCGTATACAGGTGGACATTAATGGACTGTCAAGACTTATGTGCTAGTCCAGTATTTCCAAATATCCATTGTTCAAGTTTTTCAAAAGCAGTAGCAAATGTATTAATATATACAGAAACTGAGAAGCTGATTGAGTGTCACATCTGCAGACATATACTTCTTGCATCAGTGAAAGTCAGTAGTCACAGACAAAATCATTAGGGAGAAGTTCTTGTAAAGAAGTAAGATTTTGTTCTTGAAGCTACATTCTGAGTGCTGACACTCACAGCCCACAAGAGTGAACTACCTTTCCTAAGCTTAATGTGCAGAAAGTCCCACCTAGATAACAGAACATTACGGTTTTCTACTAACATTCCCTTTAGCTAGATTGGAGGAAATAGGTTTTAAAGAACCGTACAGCTAAATCCCATTTGTTCTGCATCTCAAAGGAGGATGAAGTAAATCCGTTCTGTTTCTCATTTGTCTAATAATACCATTCGTGGGAAAATCTGCATTCAGCCTAACTCCTTCACCTGTAATTTACCCCAGTTAGTTCACCTTGGCTTGGGCAACTACTAAGATTATAAATGTCTACACAGCTTCAAACCTCAGATATCTAGGCCAGGAAGGATCATTCAAAATCTCAGTAAGTCCACAATCATCAAGAAAGACAGGATACTTGGCATCTTTATACACAGTATGCGTATACAATAGACTGTGGGTCATGAGATGTCAAAACTTTTATTTCGTAACTTCATAGGGGTATAAAGTGAGCATTTTTTGCCTGGGTCAGAGGTGGAGGATTGCATAGAGGTGTCTAGCTGAAAAGCATTGTGGGTTATTGGTTTGGGTTTTTTTAAGAATAGCTTCTCAAACTACATTGCTATCATACTGGCAAGTAAAACCCGCCTTTTTTCTTTTACAAAGAAAGCAGTGGATAACAATTTTGAATGCTGTGAAATTTAGATATATACTGTAAGAAATTGTAGCCTTTGTGATAATTTCAGTGAAGTACTTTGGTTGTCACAGTTCTCAATAGCCCTGTTCCTCCTTCCCCTGACAGTGGCAAATTTAAAGTGTTGACAGATACAGAAAGACAGAGCTTAATCTCCTCATTTTCTCTTCACACTGAAGGCTCTCTTGGGTCCACTGCTGGAAGAAGCTACTCAAAAAAGTATCAGCAACATTCTGTTAAGAATTCCAGGTATCATTGTTGGTATGTTAAAAAATTCACTTGGTGGCAGTTTTTTCATGCTTGAATTTTTCTCAAGAGAAGGTGGCATCCACTTAAAAAAAATGGTAGACAAAAAAAAAATCAACAAAGATGTTGGATGGAGTGACATGACACATGCAAAAATGAACTGAAATCATCTCTGAACAGATAGCTTTAGCTGGAACTTGGGAAAAAAGGAGTTTACCACCTTCTGAAGAAGAAACAGCCAGCTCAGGAGGACTACAAGGATGTCATGAGATTATTGACGAAGAAAATTAGAAGGGATAAGGGCCAACTGAAACCTAAGACAATAAAAATGTTTGTATAAATGCATGCACAACAAAAGGAGGGCTAAGGAGAATCTCCATCCTAATTGCATGCTGGAGGGAAACACAGTGATAAAGCATGAAGAAAGGGCTGAGGTACTTAAGGCCCTCTTTGACTCAGTCTTTAAGAATTCTGTGAGAACCCAACACCCTGAGCTGGAAGACAGGGATGGGAGGCAGAATGAAGCCCTCAAATACACAGGGAAACGGTGTATTGACATGCTACACCAGATACATACAAGTCTATGGGTCTGGATGGGATCAACCTAAGGGTACTGAGGAATCTGGTGGAAGAGCTTGATGAGACAATTTTCATCATTTACCAGAAGTCCTGGCAGACTGGAGAGATGCCAGTTGAGCAGAAGTTGAAAAATGTTACACCCATCTACAAGATGGGTCAGAAGGATCCAAGGAACTACAGGCTTGTCAGCCTGACCTCAGTGCCAGGGAAGGTCACAGAGCATCACACAGCCCATACAGGAAAACCCAGGGGGATCAGAGCCAGCCAGCAGGGTTTGCGAAAGGCAGGTCCTGCTTGAACAACTTCATCTCCTTCTATGACAGGGTGACACATTTAGTGGATGAGGGAGAGGCTGTGGATGTTGTCTGTCTGCCTGCACTTTAGTAAAGCCTTTGACAGTGTTTCACACAACATTGCCCCGGAGAAACTGTTTTCCAACGGCTTGGACAAGTGACTGTTCACTAGGTAAAAAACTGGCTGCATGGCTGGGCCCACAGAGTGGTGGTGAATGGAGTTACATCCAGCTGGCAGCCAGTCACCAGTGACATTCAGTTCTGTTCATTATCTTTATCAATGACCTGGACAAGGGGAGCGACAGCACCCTCAGTCAGTGTGCAGAAGACACCAGGTTGGGTGGGAATGTTGATCTTCTGGAGGGTAGGAAGGCTCTGCAGGGGGATCTGGACAGACTGGATCGATGGACCAAGGCCAATGGGATGAGGTTCAACAATGGCAAGTGCTGGGTCCTGCTCTTGGGTCACAACAGCCCTAGGCAGCGCTACGGGCTGGGGGAAGGCCAATGGCATCCTGGTTTGTATCAAAAACAGTGTGGCCAACAGGACTAGGGCAGGGATCACTCCCCTATACGTGGCACTAGTGAGGCTGCACTTTGAATCCTATGTTCAGCTTTGGGCCCCTCATTACAGGAAAGACATTGAGGTGCTGGAGAAAGTCCAGAGAAGGGCAACAGAGCTGGTTAAGGGCCTGGAGCACAAGTCCTATAAGGAGCAGCTGAGGGATTTGGGGTTGTTTAGCCTGGAGAAAAGGAGGTTCAGGGAAGATGTTATTGCTTTCTAGAATTACCTGAAAGGAGTAGCAAGGTGGGGTCAGTTCCTTCTCTCAGGTAAGAAGGGACAAGATGAGAGAAAATGGCCTCAAGTTGCACTAGGGGAGGTTTAAATTAGATATTAGGGACAATTTCTTCATCAAAAGGGTTATCAAGCACTGGAACAGGCTGCCCAAGGAAGTGGTTGAGTCAACAACCCTGGCTGTATTTAAAATGTATGCAGAAGTGGCATTTATGGACGTAGTTTAGTGGTGGTCTTGGCACTGTTAGGTTAATGGTAGGACTCAATGACTTTAAAGGTCTTTTCTTACCTAAATGATTCTGTGAAAAATAATTCTTATTCCTGCTTTTGGCAGCTGCAATCTGAATGTCTTAACCCAAACTAATATATATTTCCTTTAAGAGGATGCTTTCTAGATTTTATCAGAACCCCAGAAAATTACTATAATGTGGTTCTGCAAAAAAACCCTCATGAACTCCTGAATACAGGATCAATTGTCCCTACAAACACATCTCACACATCTCACATCATCAACATTTAAGATGCTCTTGCTTTTAAGGAATATTTACAAGAGCATTCCATAAGCTACAATACCACTTATGATGTTATTCGATTTACAGACCTCAGTAAGTAAAGTCCATTTTGGGTAGTGGACATGACTACCCACAGACCAGCTTTACCTTTTCAGCGGATAATCCCTACATTTATACACTTACTAGTAAACTAAAACAATGTGGTTATGTCATAGAAGCAAGAGGAATTACACCTGTTTTTGTCACCTAGTTTGCTTGATAACCACAAGGTTATCAACCATATTAAAGAATTCTATGTAAACTGGTCACTGAAGGACCAGGGCACTTAGTGGAGCAAGTGGCCCGGAAGGATGTTTACCACTTCAGGAAACGTGCTCAGCTCTCCCGCAGTCAGAACTCTCTACAGACTCAAAGCATGCTTCACTCTGCAATTATCTTTTTTCTTCCTTGCAATCAATATAATTTGGTGGTATCCTTCTGCCCCCACCCATGTATAACTGCAAAGTCTCCCTTTGTTCTGCTGTGATTTTAACAAGGTAATACGGGAACAACTTCATCCATAGCTGTAATTCTAGCTTACATATATATGAATATATATTTTAATTATACTTGCTGTTGAGGCATTTTGACCACCACAATACATACAGAAACAAATACAACTCCCAGCTATATACCCAGAATATTAATTTCTAGCAAACTGCTAAGATATGCCAGTGGAGATATGTCCATCAGGTATCAATAGGAGGAAAAAAACCCAAAAAACCAGGAACTGTGGGACACCTTCCCTAAATGAGCAGGCCAAAGAACTGAAAAATTTCCTGATGCATAATCTGTGTACCAACCTCTGTCCTGCTGGACAGGGCAGTACTCCTCTTGAGCTAAGCTAGGGTCTCTGTGACAAGTTATGGAGCATTAATACTTCAAGAAGTGGCCAGTGGCACACACACATGCTGTCTGCTGGTAGCAGTTACTCAGGACTGCAGCATATGCACTCTCTACTTGTGTGCATGCATCGTTAAACTAACTGCTAAACTTGTCATCTCACCTCCTTTAAGATATAACACACTATCCCCCCCACTGCAGTCTTCCCATGAATTACAAGAGGAAGTTGTTCTGCTGTTGCTTCCAGAAAAAAAATGTTATCCATACACTTCTTTGCACCCTGTTATACCCGCTGGGTTGAAGGAAAACTGACTGGTTAGCACATCAAAAAAACAACTCATGAGTTTAAACCCTGTAATTGAGGAGTGATTAGTCTAAGAAATTCTGACTACATAGAAATCAAGTTTAGCACCCAAGTAATAAATAAGGTTGAAATAAAAAAATATAAATATCTATGCCTATAGCTAACACTTACACTTAAAAACCTCCCACATGATATATTTAGAAAATGCTAACACATTTAGAAAATGCTAAACCAAGAGAAATACATATGAGAAGACAACAATGTATATATCCTGCTTTGGTTGCTATTGAATGCAAACAGAGTTTCATGAAGCTTTGAGACTGAACTTTGCCTGCTCCCTATTTTCCTCCTTAAAAATAAATCACTGTGTCTGAACATTGGAATTCTGGTCTATTGTGAGCTGAGCTGAAATTATGTAGTGGATTCAGCACATACTGGAAAAGCAGAAAGCTCCTGCTATCTTTGTGAGCTATTTGAAAAGTGAAAACAGATTAGAAAAATAAGTTCTTCAATAGGCAGCAACATTGCTTTCACACTAGATTTGATGAATAAGTCCTCCCAGCGGCACTAACACCTGATACACACATTGCATGGATTAGTAAGTTTTAGTCTGGCAAGAAGAAAAAACATTTTTTTTCCCTTCCAGTAACTGCTGCAGGTATATTATCTAATGAAAACACAACAAGATTTCTCCAAGGAATGCGAAATTCGTTTGGTGTTCCCATCAAACAATTATATGTTGTTCATCCACTATCTGAGAAGCACTGAGGCATATCCAGACCTGATTACATTTATTCTTACCTCCAGATCAGACTCGCCCACTAGGGTAGCAAGCAGTTTCTCATCTCTGCCTTATCAGATCCTTGATTCAGGCGTTCACAAAAGAGGGGTTTCTAATAACAATACAGCCACGTTTACTTAATATCTTGATCATCCTAAATCAGAATCTCTTTGATCATTAATGGAGCCTTTTCGAGTGTTGTGAATTAAAGGATAAATTTTCAAAGACACGTAAGAGAGATTTACTGACTGACTTCTATTCAGACCAGTGGGAGGTAAATAGCTCAATCCCTATACACTGTTATGAAACGTACCCTTTCAAATACCATATTTTTGAAAGGCATTAGACTTTTCAATAACTAAGAAGCTTCTAAGAACAACAGCATCATTTCCACTGACATATCAGTTAATGCTACTTCCAGGAAAACATCAGGCCTTCAGAAAACAGAAGAGCCCAGAGGCTTTTACAGGAGAAAAATACAGAGTGCTCCTAGGAATTGTGCCCCTTGAGCTGCAGAGCATGCATTCTTTGGAACCGCTGAGTATGCCAGACTCTTCCCCTTTACAAACAGAACAGGACACAAGACTAAGTGAAAAGTGGTCTTGCAACAAACAGCATTTTTACAAACCAGTGTTCCCTGGAGGCTCTAACTTCTAGGGATTATTACCAGGAGATACAGGAAAAAATATCAGTTTAGCCCAAAAAAGACACAGAGGATCATGAATGTAAACAAGGACAAGAGTCACATCATGAGAAAGATGTGAAAGGGCACCCGAAGAACACCACAAAGCTTAGCATCCAATGGATTCATTGCAAACTTTGAGGGAAACAGAATCTTTCCCAATTGTCTGCTAATTTTGTTCATATGTGCCAAATGCACAATGTGGTCCTTAGTTATGAGAAACATGGTAGTTTATGTAAGTGCATAAGGGAAATCAAAATCTTAGTTCCTTTTTGAAAATGTAATAAACTACACTACACATAGATAAACTACTGTCTTCTCCCTGATGATTTTTATCATGAATAATGTAATCTCACAAACTAAACATCAGAAGGTGTAAACAAGTTGTTGAAACAGATTCTTGAGAGGTATTCTTCACATTACAGCAGTTTTCTATTCTGCAAGGAATTTTTACAAGTTATCTCTTAGTGACAGAGAAGGATAAATGGAATTTTCTCCCTCATATCTTTTATTAAATACATATTTCTTATTTAATTAAAAGATTTTATAAGATTACTTTTGATTCATTTGGTCAAATGGCAAAGACTAATTAGAACAAGCAAGGTTTGGAAGCCCATTAGAAAGTAATCATTCTCAGCAGTTAAAGTAATAAACATGAACTGAATATTAAGATGTCATTTCCTCAAGGTCAAAAGAGGTAGTTCAAGAGGTTACAAATCTCTAATTTAAAAAAGAAAAACAATCAAAATCAGGAAAAAACCCCAACAACCAAACAAACAAAAACCCCAAAACCATAAACCAAGAAAAAAACCCAGAACTAATAGGTATCTGAGAAAGTACTTACTACAATGTCTTCAGGAAAAGTATCCAGACTGAAAGAGCCATCATCAAACATGATTTCATAGAAAAGCTGAGATGTCACCCCTATGACTCTGCAACTATAGTATCGTGTATTTCTGTGTTTTGTGATGACTGTCTGCCCAACTGCAATGGTCTTCTCAGATGCTTTACCTCTCTTGAAAAAAGAAAGAATTTAAAAGAGAAGGTAAATTTAAAACACCAGATTACTCATCAGAAATTTAACAGGGTCAAAAAAAGGACACATAACAGTTCAGCACTCAGCACAAAAATATCAAATACAAACCCATTTCATTCAGTCAAGATTACCCTAATTTATTTCACATAAAAAGTTTCTCCATTTGGTGAGAAAACAAGTGACATCTGAAGAATATCAAATCACAGCATTTTTTTGCCTCTGATGCTTTCTAATTATTCTGAATTAGATCAATAATACAAAATTAGCAATATTTGTAAAATTTATTTGTAGAATAATTTGTAGAAATTTCTTGAAGACATAAGATGTGATGTATGTAGAGTATGGTCTTGAATTTTTGTTTTAAATTATGGGATTTTGAGGTACTGGATTCCAGTATGATTCTACATAATAGCTTAACAGTCTGCTGAATGGGATGCAATAACTAAATGTATATCCAGTTCTTGTCAGAGCTTTCTACAGCAGTGTATCGGAGAAACTTCTTAACCCATACTGTGCAGAACTTTTGCTTTAAAATTTCAAACAGCGTTGACCACTATGTATTTACATAGTATTTCAATAATAATATTTTTTTTCATTTCTCAATTGCAATTTCCCCTGGGGCTAGTTATATCAATCAGAAGACTAGGACAGTTGTTAAACTATGCAAAAAATCTACATCAATAACTGCTTGATGGATTCTATAAATATAAAATGAACGGAACCTTGTAGGTGAGCAATTGCTCAACAAGCTCACATTATGCAGACAACTGTTACATCTCAGCTCCCAACTGTTGTATCACCATGATCCTTCCACTTTAAAAACAACCTTCTTCACCAGGAAAAATAAAATCATTATCTTCTCATCTTAATAACACACACTTCTTCCTTTTGATCTTCACTGTCTATTCAGTATCTCACAAAGGTTCATTTGTTTATGCAGAAGTGAGCTATTATGCGTTCGGCTATACCTGAACAATTGAGCTTTTCTACTAAAGTGAGATACTACTACAAAGGGCATATGCACCGGTATATAGAAGCATAAAATATTTCTTATTAGATATGTTTATATAAACAGCATGAAAATGCTTTATACACTATATGCACTAAAGTAATTACCAAATTTCCTAGCACTGCTTTTCAAACCTTCAAAACCAGTGAATTCTTCAGTCAGTACAAGAGTTTTGAAATTGTCTTATGAAAATCTGGAAAATGCTATTAGCTGTAGGATTTTTATCACTAATATCAAAGAGAACCAAGGACAGCATCACTTCCTTTTGTTAAATTTCAAGTATTAGCAGTATGGTCAATGCTTCAGGGGAAGAGGAAAAACCCACCCTAAACTTGAAGACTTACATTTTTTGAAATAACTGTTGTCAATATTGGGCCTCTTTCCTGGACTAATTTATGGGATTTAGAATTTTTAAACCTCTCTGCTCCTGCAAACTAAGGGCATACCAAGTACAAATATTCTGTACCATTTCTACAGGCAGTGCACTAAATCTCTGTGTCAGAGCTCTGCCTGTCATACACATTTGGAGGATTTAGTTGAGGTCACCTCAGATAGTAAAACCCAATGATGTTCCCAAGCATTACCAAGTTTACCTACAAATAATGTTCTGAGCATACTCACAAATTATTTAACCTTTATATGTATAATAAAATTATTTCCTCCTCATTTTACCTGTCTCTAGTTAGACTAAGCAGAAGGATTAACTACGTAAATAGCAATTGACTGATATTATTACAAGAGTGATAAAATATTAGTTAGCATGTTTTATCCAATCTTGAAACATACATAAACATAAATGTACATTTATTTACCTTTCAATTTTTGACTTTAGCCTACTCAGCTGTTGGGGGTAGGGGAATAGATTAGATGTAAACTGAAGACTATTAATTGATTTATTTATATGAGATAATTGAAAAAGTAGTATATTATAGAAACCCAAGGAGATATAGTTCTATTAAAAGGCTTAAATCTTCTCTAAAAGAAGATGTAGCTCTTCAGAGAAGATGGAGGGTAAACTATAATATTTTAAGAGACAATGCAAATTCCTTTAATGATAAAATTTTCAGAGAAGGAATGCTATTTCTCATTAAAAAAACAGTAAAACCCAGAAGTGCATTCTAGCTCAAGGAGAAGATTATTTCTTAGTATGGTATCTTGGTAGGATTGTTGATTTATTTCTCAGAGAAAATTATTCACAAGCACACTGTGTAATTGATTGCATGTCCCAGAAAACATTTCCTGACAGAAAATTTTAAGAATTTATTGATGTTAAGAATGTCATTTTTGATCAGAAAGGACAGTTGTTACATAAGGGAGTCTATCAGATTAAAGAAACAGCTGTGGTAGTTACCAGATTATTGAGAAAGCTGTGGTTTAAAAAGTATGATTTTCTTTAATGGTATGAAAGCCAAGGATGAACTAAGATAGTGGCAGAAACACAGAAAACAACCAAATACAAATCAAAAAAGCTAATCTCCCCTTCTGTGTGCCAACTTCAAAAAGATAAGAGGCAAAATTACTTTCTCCTTCTTTTCTGCATGGCACTACATAAAACCCTTGTTAAATATATAAACTATGCGTACATGAATTCATAATAACTATAAATGAAATAGGTATCTGACATATACCTAAATACCTGGAAACTTTTTCAGGAGGGGATCCTCAAAGGTCTGAGACTTGATACAGGACCATAGCTCTTGTGTCATCGTTTACTCCTTGGAACTCCAATTGAGGCACAGAAACTGTCCATGACATTTCAAAAATAAGCTAGCTCATGATTTTTGAATAACATGCCCTTCTGAAGGCATGCCTTAGTCTCTCTGGAATGTTTAGGGGCTGGCAGTAGTTAGCAGACAGTGGCAAAAACTCAGGTATTCACCAGGAGAAGGATCTACACCTTCCCCTTGACAGCACCCCTTCATTCCACATGTGCTAAAGAGGTTAAGAGCTGGCCAATAATAGTAGAAGATAATTTTAAATAGCTACAAAAGCAGCAACAGCAGGGTTTTGGCACCTCCTGTCTTTGCGCTTTCTAAAGATTGTTAGTCTTTCAATGTAACTGGGCCTGCCTAGATAGCCTCTTCTGTTCACAATTTCCAAATGAAACATCAGCTCTGATTTTTTTGTCTCCAGTAAGCTTTCACTGATCCTCAGTGCTGCCTTTGCTAATATATGAATCCTTTCGAGGGGCTCTTTTGGGTGGCTTTGGGATATTTTTGGTTTGTTTTTTTTTTTTCCCTGTTAGAATCTTTGCATACAATCTCTTTTTCTCATTTTCCTGTGTATGAAAGAGTTCTTTTAATCAAAACAAATCCATGCTTTTAAGCAAGGAAGCTAGAATAACAGGCAAAAAAAAAGTTCATTAGAAGTAAGATCCATTGCTATACCTAATGGTGAAGAGCAATGTAATTTCTGCTTGAAAGAATACCTAATAGCTAAGAAAAGCATAACAAGAAAATTAATGGTGAAAAAACTTCCAAAGGCTTAAACGTGTGATTAGATTAATTATTCAAAAGACAGAGTACAAAACCTAGCATACAAAAACATATGGTAACCTCCTTTGTCTCAGGAGTGAGTTAAGAATTTTACAGAAAAAGATCCTTTAACAAAGTATCTGATCTTCCCAAGTTTCGGCCTAGTTGAAAACACAAAATCATAATTTTTCTTTCTCCTCCACAAACCGGATTTTTATTTGAACCACAGGGAAAAAAGATAGTAACACTGATTTTTTTTCAAAAAGGTTGGTGCTGAGTTTTAGGAGAGGATGTAACAGTCCCATTCCAAGCTACTCTGCATGTCCTTCACTCAAGCTCTTAAACAGTAGCCACATAAAATCCTGTTTCCTCATAGTTGGTGTGTTTTTTTTCTTTGACATTACTTAATACAGGTCAATAAAATCACTTAGAAAACATGTAACTAATGAGACTGATGCAACTCCTACTATTTAGAGTTTAAAGGCTTGTCCCAAACAAATATTAGAAAACATTTGGGAAGAACAGACCTATTTTTACTGGCCATGATTTTAATCCAGTAATTTTGAACTAATGATGATATTTTCAAAAAACCCAAGGGAATACCTTAAGTTGCCTGTACAGATAGAGGTTTAAGTTTGTTTGTCTTTCAAACCAAACTCATTTTCTTGAAAAATGTTTGAAGAAACTAAAACCATATAAAGTGCACCGGTTTAACATGCTCATTCATTCTTGGAAACAAAAATATTCAAAAAATTTAACAGTTCTATGGAGATTTTAAATAGGCATACACAATTTTATCTCCCTTTTGAAGAACTACCTGCAGACTAAACACTCGGGACTGATTACTCTAGTTGGGAGGCATTACATTTTACTACACTCAAAACACAATCTTCTTCTTCAGTAGTCTTGTCATTAAGACCAAGGATTCATGGACAAGCACTAGAAAGACCAACATATATTATACAGACATTACCTCGGTTTATGTCTTTCACTTCTAACGTATAAAGGAGAAAAAAAATTTGCAACTTGACTAACTTATCTTGATAAGTTAGTCTTTCCTTAATAAGACCGTGTTAAGACCTTCTAGTTTGCTAGGAAACAAAATACAGTTTTAAAAGCCCATGATAAACAGCAAGAGTTCTCTCTTAACTGAGATAGTAACCATGTATTGAAATAAAAGACATTAAACTATTTCTTTATGTGTCTCATCTAAAATTAAAGGTTCCTCCCCAGCACAGGATAGAAATAAAAAGGCAGTCATAACATGAATTTTCATGGCATGCCAGTGTTACTTTGCCAGATGAAAGAATAATTATAATTGGGTATTTTCAAAGGACTGTTTGGCTGCAGAACAAAGATCTTACATATACACCATATCCATTATCTCACAGGATCTGTGAGTATTTGCAAGATATTATGATCTGGGTATTTATAGTACACTTCAGGTTAACAAAACAAGAGAACTCAGGGATTTGTTCTGGCTGTCAAAACAATATATTCAACAAGGACTTTAATGCAAAAACCTGTTAGGCATATCAGGTATCACTTCTCCCAGGTAACACAGCATAAGGAAAAATTTTCAAGATGTAATATAATAAATTGCTGTGCATGCAAATATGACAGCCAGAACTATTATAATACATAACGTGGATCCTTTCTTTGGCTTTCTCTGGAAACATACTTTAATTCCGAAATTCCAGTTTTTAACAAATAACGAAACACATTCCCTACCACATTGTGGTTGGTCTTGTGCTTGAAACATGCCATGTAGACAACAAATGGCCAGTCATCGGGTCGCATCATCACTCCCGCAGCATGGGCACAGGTAACATGGAAGGATGCTGGGCAGCATCCATATGAACACTGAATGCAGGCACCAGAGATTTTCTTAACTCTCTGTATGCAGAAGATACATTTCTGTAGAAGCAAAATAAACAGAGTATTTACTGTACTACTCCAACGCCATTCACTTCTGCAAGTAACTCAAGGACTAAAAAGTTATTTGTGATTTACTGACTACATTTTATACCTTGCAGTATGCACAGCAAAACAACAAGCATTTATGAATTGCAAGGTAACTTAGCAATATGATAATTAATACATAGCGCTTTTGCCTTTTTACTTAAATGTGAAGTGTTCCAGTGCTATAGCGATAAAACTGATAGATAGCTATTTAAAATTTTAAATTCCATACACTGAAAATCAACTTACTTCCTCCTAAAATAGGTACAACAAAAAACCTACATATGATTCTGCAAAAAACAATAGGAAGACTCAAAAATAAAGAGAAATGTAGGGCAAAAGAAGACTTCCATGTGTCATTTAACTTAGCCCCCTACTTTGAAGCTGGACTAAATATATATGTAGAGAGTGTTTGGGAGATGGCTAATCTAAGATGTTCAGGAAACAGTTTCTACAACATCCTCAGATAGCCTGTTATGGTGCACAGATCTCCTCTAAGTTAGAGACGTTGCCTTTGCAGAATTCCACAGCTGAACGCTGCTCCTAAGCCCTTTTTTATTTTTTAGTCCAGTTTTCATTGGCTGTGCATTGAATATAATATTGACACAGTAGGCTGTACTCCTCCATGTCATAAATCAAAATTTCATGTCAACAGCTTCACTGGTATCAAGACAAACTGATTTTTTTTTCCTTTTGCCAAGTGATAAAAGTAAAGAGCTGAAGGGAAAAAAAGATGAAGGGACATAAACCAGGTTAACTCAGTCTGGGAAATAAGCTCCAACATGCCAAAAAAGACAATACAAGATGAACAGTATCTTGCCACCCAAAGACATTACCAAGAACAGTAGACAGAGTAATTACTTCAGTAACTTCTATGGACAACTGTTTTATATCACATATGGGCACTCAGTTTGTGACTCAAATAATGCTTTTTGCAAGGGCTAGCCCTGTCAAGCTCATGCAGGGTTCTAGTTCCCATATCATTCTGAATGTGAAATACTCTACAGGTTTTGCCTTCATGTCCACCCTGTGAAAGCAAACTGCTTGCATGGCTTTGCACAAGCAGAAATTAGAGTAGTATCTAGCATCTGGAACTTAGTGAAAAATTTTACCTATCATTCACTAAAAGGACCAGAACTCAGCTCACTCTACTGCGGGACCATCAGGTCTGAAAGACTAGTAAGAGGTAAAGATGATTTCACCATCAAAAGAAATGTTTCAGAGACTTCACTGATATGCTTCCATCTCATTGTGTATTTGTACTCATCTGCAAGTGGTCATTTTCAGATAAGTGGAGCAACTGTTTCTCAAGGGAGCTTAAGGATGTTTTTGATATATACACATTCAGAACCAACTAAACACAAATTCCAGAAAGAAAATAAAACTGAAATCTAGTATGTATAATGTCTAGACACTAAGTTCATGCAAATACACAGCTCTTTTTTAAATGCTTTTTCACACAGATATATATGTAAACTCACCAATCAGCTTAGTAGAAGAGAGACTGAAATACTTACGAGTATCAAAAAAGCTAAACCAAAACAAACCAAAACAAAAACCCAAGCAACCAAAAAAATCCAACAACCAACCAAAAAAAGCCTACCAAATAAAAAACATCAGGTGTGTTCTCATTAAAACACTCCAAAAATGTAGTTCAAGCAAAATGTAAAGAATGGGGAAAAGAAATAAAGAAAAAAAACAGCTAAACTAGCATTAACTGAAGAAATTGTAATGTTACATAAGAATATTCCCCTAAATTACTGGCCACACCTGCACAAGGCAGCGAACGCGCAAATACAATGTGGTTGTAAATTTCTTCTGCATGTTACTAAAGTATCATAAAAACTTGAGAGATGCAGAAACCTAAACCAATGCATTACATGAGTAATGCGTCAGAAAAAAGATGTACTTACAACTATATATATATATGCACGATTGTTCTCCTATATTAATATTTTAAGTTTTATCATCTTTCAGAAATGGAAAAGCTGAGAAAATAAAAGCAGTATGAGGATAGTGAGAAATGCCGATAGGGAAGCTGAAATGCACTCAGGAAAACTGAAAATGTGACACATTAAATAGTATGCCCAAATCCTCAGAAATTAGAGTGTAACTTCATCCCCTCCCGTAAAAGACTCTGACTTCTCTGTTCTTTCCCAGCACAGGTAAACTCAATAAGAACATGTCTGACAAACTGGCATAGTCTGAGAAAACTAATTTCTCACAGTACTTTCCAGAGTTTCAACTTGAAAGCACTTGAAATAACTAATTAAAAGCAAGCTGTCCAATTACTATTGACTATATTTGTATTTCGATCAATTTGGTGTAAAATTAGTGTAATTCTGATGAAAAGTGTATTTGCTTCAGATCTACTCTTATATAAAAGGAATTCTGGTTGTTCATACGCAAATGTGTGAATCCGGACTTCAGGTCGCATGACAAAAGTGAAGAAATTCCTGTGTTTTAACCATGCAATAAATCCATCTCACTGCCAAGTACAAGGAATGTACTTGTTACATCAGTTAACTCCAAACACACATTAATCGTTTGTGCTACACTTGCACACTCTTGAGGTATCTAAAAGATTAAGATCATGTGTATAAACAGGGGGGAAAAGTTACTGCACATGCAGAAAGAGAAAAAACGCACTATTTCTCCCTGTGCTTAGGAAATACCAGAAAAACTATGAAAACCTTTCTTCTTTCAGAGTGCATGAAAAGAATCAAGGTTGGCAAATAATGAAATGTGTTTTCTATTTTATGTAATATGCTGTGTCCTTTATACAAGTATGACACCAAGAGGGATGACGCAGATGTACCTCAGCTTTACAATGAGTCTCAAACTTTGGCATGAATTTTGAATAGTACATGTGAAAGACAGGTGTACAAGCAAACTACAGCTTGCATAACCGTATCAGGCAGCATGGCCTCATTCAGACATATGAGAAAAAGCTCCTTCCTGTTTGAAACTATACATCAAACAGCTAATCTACCATATTTTATTAATAAAATCAGAACATACAGAATAAAAGCAGAGCAAACTATAAAGATCTATTTTGCATACATTTTTGGAACATTAGCAGAGCTACATACCAAGCTCTACATAAGAAGCAAATTGAACTGTGCTGTGTCTGATCCATACTGGCAACACTTTCTCTCCTTAGCTTCTGAAAAATAATGTATTTCTCATACTCTCACCTGGGGCTTTACAACATATGAAATTAAATTATTTTTTCAACTTTCCCTCCCCCCCCCATGGTAATGTTATTTATTATAGTATGGGGATACATGAAAGGAAAAAAAGGAGGGGGAGAGAATGATGTTAATATAACAAAAATACCCGAACAAAACCAAACCAACCAACCAACAAAACAAACCCCCCA
>VZRE01007934.1:23150-47417 GCA_013396775.1 Cephalopterus ornatus
CCCCCATTGAAAGTGACCAAAGGAAAAAGGCATCAGAATTACTAGAGAAGAGAGAGAACAACTTGTTGTGAAGACTGAGGTTCCACTCTCCCTCCAACTCTTCTCTGAAGTCTGACTTTCCCAGTTTGTAAAATGAAGGGATTGTACAGAGTGAAACAAATCCTGAATTATTCCTGAAAAGATAGTCTAAACACCTCTCTGCCTGGGTGAACCTTGTATTTAGGAATGTAAGCTTGCTACTTGTGAAATGAGCAAACCTGACACACCATGAACATATTTTCTGAAATACAGTAATGCTAATTCAATGCCCAACTGACAGTTTTTCATTAGCTTGAAACGACAGCTGTTCCTATCAGCTAAAGCAAATTCAACATTCTAGATGGCTAGGAAGAATGTCATTTTGACAAAATGATTGCTAGATATTAGTGCAAAGCAGAGACCAAGGGGAAGGTAGCTGAGGATCAATCTTAATCAGAGATCCAGATGCAAAATGAACTGGAGAATAAATAAAACTGTTTATATAACTGGAGATTAAGAATATAGGACAGAACAATCTACTGCAATTTTCTAGATTGTGAAATGACCTCTTTTTGCCCCTCAAAGAAAAATATTCTGCTGCAAATGGATTTCATAATCATGGAATAGCTCTTTAATATTAATAGTTTGCAAATCTATAAACAGAATGGATTTTAAAGAACTAGTCTGAGGAAACCGGATGCCAGTATTTTACAGAAGAAAGCCCACTGATAGCTTTCAGAATTTTTATCCATCCTTATTTAAAGAATTTAATATTGCTTCCCTCCAAAAGAGTGATATTTACGAATAAAATCCCATTCCCTAAAATGATGATGAATTAATCACAGTAGCAGTGCTTTTTGATGTAAGGATTTATGAAAATAAGCACGAGCTGAGGTTGCAGCAAAATGCCAGGGCTGGATTTTAGGAAACAATCTCGAGTACTGATTTCTCCCAAAATTATTTCTATTCCTTGGCCCTTCGCTTACGTGAAGAAGTTCACTGTAGTAAAGCATTAAATTCTACAAAAAGTAGCTATTTCAAGAGAACTTCTAAAATTATTAAATTTCCAAATATTACTAAAAATCATCTCGTAAGAGCTCTCCTGCTGCTGCTGCAGATGGTTATTAACTACTAATCAGTAACTGATTTGTATATTCTCATCCTTGTTTATATGTTTGTCATTTTTTTGCTTTCTAGGTATCATTGGAAATAAAGAGTAAGAGATATACCATTGTAAAGATTAGGAAATTAATGACAAATCATGGGTAATTTTTTTTCCTGTAAGATCTGCTTTAGCATCTCTGCATTTCATAACGAATCTGCTTTACTTCAGAATTTATATTACCAGATAAGCAATATTGCTGTTATGTGTGATTACACTACAGATGTGAAACGTCAGTCCTAAGTGTAAGCAATAGTAAAATACCCACAGATTTTAATAGAGCAAAGATTTTACAGAGAATATTGACAGAAGGAGCTTCACCAGCTTATCAACTGTTATAACGTGAGACATACACCATAAAATGCACAGAGAATCTAATCTTTTCCTTCTCCATTCCAAAGCCATAACATGGATCAGAAGTGAGAAAAGATTACAGTCCAGTTGTATTGCAAGAGTTGGTAGCGAGATACAGGCACAAAGATTTGTTAACGATGCACAACACAATCAGAAGATGTATACTGTGAAGACATTTGACACATTATCTGCAGATCAGCGAGCGCATGTTGTCTGCATAACCATCTTTCAGAATACAAAGTCAGCACTTAATTTTGGCAGAGCGCATGGTATGTTTCTATGGAAACAAGCTCATTACTTTTTTTACATTTTATGTTTCCTTTTATTCCTGATTAATCTAAACCAAGATGAGTATTTGAGCTATGAAAGTGACAGAACTTAGAAACAGAACATATGAAGAAAGAGTTTGTTAGATGATCTATTCTACTTCATTGTTCAGCATGTTCAGTCAATTGCATAAAATTAACTAGAAGCGGTGTTAGACAAAGTATCAAGAGACTACTTTGCATCCCTCTGGTATTTCAAACATAACCAGTACCTCAGGGAGGAAAAAAATCAAGTCCTTGTAAAAAACAATTTGTAATTTCCTACTACTCAGTATGTCTGCCTATAGCATGGGGCTATGGCAATTTAAAGATGGCAGATATTATCTCGGTGTAGGTGAAATTCTATTGAAAATTCATGCAGAAAAGTAAACATAACACTTACACATGAGTAGCAATTAAAAACAGTAATCTTACACTGTGATAACTTGGCAATAATGTAGTTTTGGGTCTACTCCCAATGAGTAAACTTGCAAGTCATTATTTAATTTCGAATTGAAAACATGAAAAGACACTGAAATTGTGCCAAATATACATATTAATATACAATTTTAACAGCCGATAAAATACAACCAGGACTTGCCAAAATCATATATAAATACAGTATACATCTATTTTTTCAGTCAAACTGCTAAGCTACCAATAGCTTTTTAATTCGTAGGAAAGGAAAGACAAACATATAGTGCAGAGTTAAGAAAAACCTTATTCCTTCTGAAGCATGGAATGTGTGACTGTAATGAACGAGTCATTACACTGTAGTTAAAAAAGAAAGAAAAAGAACCAAAGAAAACAAAACACTTGATGAAGAAGTACTTATTTTGAAAGTGCCTGAAAAGGTTTGTGTTGCTGTAATACGCTGTGCAGTCTCCTAAACTGGCAAATGTGAGTGTTGGGAGCCAAAAAATAAGTAAAAGACCTAGTTAGAGCTGTTGTTCACACAGTGGTACTCACCACAACAGTACCTCTGACTGTTGCATCTGGGGAAATATACTGCTGTGTATTTATTATCAGGATTTTTGAATTCCTCAACATTTGTAATCACATTTCCATACCAAGCACTGCAGTTAAGTCCCTACTCTTTTGTCCAGCTACAGCACTATGATCAGCATTCTATGCTGTTGGAGATAGTACTTGAGATGTCTGTAATCCTACCCTAGAGATCTACTGATAAAAGTACCATGCAAACATATCTCTACTATCTCCTCACTCTTATTATCAACAAATACTAAAAGGAAAACAACCAATTACCAACAACCACCTTTAAAAAGAAAAATCACGACATACATAATGAATATTCTGCTAGCACATAGCCACTGAACACAGTAATAACCCCCTCCTTCTTCCTGATTCATATACACCAGATGATACTGAGATTTTAGTTGTCCTAACTATTCTTTTGCCCACTTCATATCCACCTGCTTTCTGAAACATGACCATGAGCCCTCACTTTATAAGGAGACTCTCCAGATTTTAGCTCAACTATAGTTTTTCATAGTCACATATATATATATATTTCTAATGCATTTTTAATGCAGGACAAAACAAAGCTTTTTTTCTAGACAATGTTTATTCCCTTATACCTGTGGAACGATGTGAGTGTTTTTTCGTGAGTTCTTTTTCCCCATAATTGTCATCTTTTAGCCTCCACATTTTACTATGTAAACAATTAAATACACAAGCTTAAAAGAGGACTTTTTTTTTTAGATTCATTGTGCGTGTATTCAGCGCATTCTGAAACAAACAAGAAATGATTGATGCTAGTATTGGAAGGGCAAAATTTCAGCAAGATTAATACAGGAGGTTGGAAAGAATCTCCTTTTCTTTATTCTCCAGGAAGAAAGCATTTTTATTAAAACTTTGCTTCATATTTGCATAGACCAGTTTGAATAGATTTGCAATTTACACATTGGCTAAAATAACTGACAAGCTGTGAAATACCATTTATGCTGAAAATGTGATGAAGCATCAATTCACTGCCTCACTGCTGCAGCCTCCAGGCATCCCAGTATTATATTGTAACTGCACTCTTGATTCCTATAGGACTTACTGGAAATCAAAGGCAATGGTCAACTTCAGATTCTTTTCTGCACTCCAGTCATCTGTCACAAACCCCAGTATGTGACACAGAGACCAAATAACTGTGTGAAATGAGAGCTAAACTCTTCTGAAAAATAACAGAGGTTGGAGGGAACCTCTAGAGCTCATGTAGTCCAACACTGTGACACAGCAGACCTAAATCACTTTGCACAAGGCCCATCTAATGAATTTTGAATATCTCCAAAGACAAATACCCCTCAACTTGGCTGAGCACCTGTTCCAAGTGTTCGACCATCACTTTTCATAGCGAAAAAATCCTTTTCTTTCACAACACTGGAATGTTCCGATTTGTGTTCTTTGCCTCTCAAGTTACCACCATGCACCTCCCCCAAGCAAATATTTCCATATTTGTTGTATCCTCTGACCACCTAGGTATAAATAGCAGCAAGATCTCTGAAAAAAGGTGTTTCTTTCCCAGGCTAAACATAATTAGTTTTCTCAGACCCTCTGTACAAGTCTTGTGTTCCAGACCTGACCATCTCAGTGACCTTTCATTGGGCTTGCTGCCATATGTCAGTAACAGGGAGACCAGGAGCAGTCTTACAAAAGCCAAATAAAAAGGAAGGATGGATTAATACCCTGGGCCTGATGGCTACAGTATTACAAATCATGCCCTGGATGCAGTTGGTCCTCTTTGCTGCAAGGGCATACTGCTGATTCATGTTTAACTTCTCCACCATGATTCCCACTGTTTTTTCTGCAAAGCTAATTAAGGAAAATTTAAGAGGCAGACTGTATTATTCAGAGTTCACAAGAGACAGATCCCCCATAAAACAGAGCAAAGTAGTTAGAGAAGATGTCTAGAATTTTTCAACTCAGAAGAGCCTTTAACAGACAATAAACAAAGCACTTGAAGAGATTGCATGGCCATTTCAAGCTCCAATTCTTCATTAGTTGTCATTTAATGCAAAGCACTGCTTTGAATAATATCATTATTTATACTTAATACAGAGATCAGCACTGTTTCTACATAGTTTATGATAATTGCTTTACTGTACTTCATATGAACACATACAAACACACAGAGAGAAATTACCATTTTAATAAGAGAGCAGTTAAAATTAGAACACTAAGATACAGCATTGAAAGGATTATATTCTTAGCAATATCCTGCAAACAATTTACTGAAATGAAAAAATGTAAAGTCACTCTTTATCAAAATGAAGGTATCACCATCTCTTATGTAAAAAGCTATCCTTCTGAGAATGGCTAGTCAGTAAGGTGATACCCATATTTCCATACACATTCCAAAGGAAACAAAATTACTAAAGAGACAATATTAGAGAATTTAAGGCATGCAAGTTTAAATGCTCAGAAACAAGAATCTTGTCAAGCTAAAATGGAAACTCTGATGACAATAAAAGCACACATATCAAAATTTCATCTACCTACTAGCATGACAGTAATGTGCTGCTTTGCGTCTTAAAAGATTAGAAGATGGGAATTTATTTTAGTGTATGTCCTCTGGGCAAGAAGAGGTCATGGCCAATTATGTAGGTGAATGCACTTTGCCCCTGGGAAGGAAAATATTATGCTTGTGAAGTACACTGAATGAGGGCACAGCTGCTTGTCAAGTTGTTCTCTGTTGAAGGGAAGCTACTGTGGACAGAATACACTACTAGAAAACTAGGGTAAGTAAAAACATTTAGTGTGGTTATGTTACTGGCCAGGAAATACCTGGCATCTCTAAGTAAATCCAGCAAATGTGAGTCACGACATTTCCAGGTGCTAACAATAGCGCATAAAAAAACCAAATAAGTCAAAACTTAATAGAGGGCTATTTCACACTAGAACTATATGGGGTATTTCTGTTTGTTTGAGTGGAGGTTTTTTATGGTGGTTGTTTGTGGAGAGGTCAAGGCACACATAAGTTTAACGTGCTCTGTATCACAGAAAGTTTATTTTTCATTTCTGAAAAGCTTGAAGGACTTTATAGCTTACGAAGAAAAGATTATTTCTGAAGCTTTCAGCCAAAAATCAAAATCTATTTTTCAGCTGAGTTGACGTTAACATTATACCTATCCAGAAAAATAGTGTCATTTGAACAGACAAAAGCGATAAGGCAGTACAGAAAATGTATGACATTCTTTAAGACATATTAAAATGTATTATGTATAAGAAGTTTAAAAACATCCACAATCTAAAATTAATCAGTTTTAGTATCTGAGAAACCGAAAGCTATTTCTAAATGCCTCCTTCATTTCTAAATCCTGTACTAACTTCACTAAGTAAATATTTAGAATAATCAGATCCTGCTGCAAAAGAGGGTAAGCCTTGTCTTGAAGTATTTAGAAATTATAAAATGACAAATTGTTGCTCCTTTCAGACTGAAATATATTAGCTGTTAATATACCTACTCATTGAAATGGTTATTGGCAAAAAATGCAGAAGCAAAAACTGGAATTATAACATGTTTAATATGAGTTGCTCTTTCCCTCCATCTTTTTTTCTTGCTGTTGCTTTCCACAAAAGATTAAAAAAAAAAAAATAGAACAATACAATGTCTTTATTGTGGGTAGGTAAGTAAATGACCTTTCGCTTAAAAAAATCCCATATATTATCATTCTTCTTGCATAAACCCAAAAGTATGTGGATGTCAGCACAGTTGTAAAGCGTTCCAAGTTTGCCATGGAAACAACAGTCTTATTGCAAAATAATACAACTGCTCGCTGTGGACTATTGGCATGAAAGCTCCCAATCCAAGCTCATTGACAGCTTGTGGAGTGGACAGATGAGGCATGGAAAATATTTTAAATTAGTTCATTTGTCTTGCTCAGACATGGGAAGAGACAGAGAATTTTTCATGTTTATAGAAAAAAAAAGCAGAGATAGAGAAAGAGAAGGGGGAAGCGGGAAAAGGCAGGGGTAAAAAGGGGGAGGAAAGGAAGAAAAAAAGATAAAAGGGGCATAAAAGTAGGATAAAGGAGTGATAGGGAAGAGGGGAAGCAAGGAAAGGGAGGGAAAGGGCAAAGGAACCATCTTTTTATACAAATTATTACCAGTTAAGCTAAACTTCCCACATAATGCATTTTTTGTTCATTAGAAAATATAGACCCCAACCCTAACTAAACAAGCAGATTTTTTAACTGGTTTTATCTTCACAGTTTTCTGAGAATAAACACTAGTTCTTATTACTGCATCAAACACATCCAAGACATTGTAAGGGAAATGGCTCAAAGGACACAGTGAGGTACTGCAAGCCAGATGACCAATTTTGTTCCTGAGATTCCAATGTTCTCTAAGAGTATGATTCCGACAAACTCAGGGATAGGGTTCCTACTCCTGCTTTAGACTTGGATCACTCTACGGTTATGCCTAGAAAGGCAGCTTAGTACTGTATGAAACATACAGAAGATCCAAATACACCTGATATGTACATGTAAAACTTCACTGAGAAGCTCCCGGGGCATCTTGCCACAAATAATGAAGTGCATGGAAATTTACACAAGAACATGGAATTCTTTTTTATCAGAATAATGAAGAAATATTACAAAGGTCTGCAATTACTGATTGTTTCTGCAGTGTCAGTTCTAAGTGACTCTCTAAGGAGTCAAAGGAGGCTTTGACTCCTATTTCTCTATTGAAATGTAAGATATTATTCTAAAAGTAAATGCAAAAGTTAAACAATGCAGTTTAAAGAGAATGTGAATAAAAATAAGTGTCTTAGTTATTTCTGACAGAGATAATACCTATGGATAACACTTGATTACATTTTGTACAGCTATTTCCTGTATGCAACTCAAATATTGCTTCATATAGAAATATATATGTTTAATCTTCATGTTTTTAATTTATTCAATATGTCTTCCTCTTTAATCAGCTTTTCAGGCACAATGATTAGGCTTGAAGGAGGTCAGACTTTTCCTCACACCTTTATCTTCAATGTTTTTAATTTCTGAATTTCCCACTCTGGGAGATGCTTCACATCCTTGATGGACATGGAATTGATTTGTTTAGTAGGAGTATTTAGCAGTGACTGCTTGGAAGGGCAAGTTGGGCTCTCTTCCACTGTGATACCCAGTCCAATAAAACCACATTACAGAAAGAAAAATTTTATAAGCTATCTTACCTATTCAGTGCGTGCACTGACCCATCTATTTGATCCAAGTGGACCCATTTAGCACGTAAACTATTTTGTTCAATTTTAAAATATCCTTTTTAGCATCTCTGCCACCTGGCTGCACATTTTTCTTTCCCGAAAAGCATTCATTAAAAAATTCATTAAATTATGAAGTCCTAGCCTATTGGCCCAGTTGTCCGTGGTATAATTTTGAGAGCTTCTTTTCCTCTGCTTTTGTATTACAAACATTTTCATTAATGCAGGACTCATGCCTAGGGAAATAACCCCCTAACTACAGGTTTAATTTTAAAGGTAGTTTTTTCAAGTTCTCTACTAAAGGCTGTATCAGCAACAATACGCAGAAAAGTACAGAAGACCAATATTTTAAAAGTCACTGAACAGGAAAAACACGTAGCATATAGTCTGACTTTTGATACCAATTTTCAAAACTTCTTTTTGACTAGTTAAGACTACTGGAAGATATTCTTTCTCTCCACATAGTGCAACCAACTCCTGTGTTAATGGACCACTAAAAGATGCCTCATTGTGTCTTAATGGCATAATACATTACAGAAGTCAGGTGAAGGAAAGAATTACACCTGTCAATCTAAAGACATGTCATATAAAAAGCCATAGCTGATATTTCCAGAAAGAAATATAACAACAATTTGCAAACATAGCACTGTCAAGTAATTGGTGAATTTTTGAAAACTTGTCTATCATAGAAAAGATTTTTTTATAACTTGTCCAGAATTCAACTGAATTATTGACTGGAACTACCAACGTTGATTTTAACATACTATTCATATATCTAAGAATATTGATAATTTTTTTGAGAAGACAAGTATAACATTTCAAAGAATAATTTATTTCTTTTAGATCCTAAATAACCCTAAAATGACTCATTAGATCTATGCTTAATCTTTCAAAAATTCTAAATGTTTATTCAGGAACTGAGATAGCACACAAACATTTCCACCCATACATTGTCCTGTTGCTAAACACAGTCTAATGGCTCAGCACCAGAGAAAGATGTAGATATTTAGATCCCTGAAGTATAACAGTAGAGAGCAACTAATAGAGTGATATGGAAACACTCATGATATACAAATTTTCTAGGTAACTGTGATTTCTTGAAATTGCTGTAGATCAGTCTAGTCCGTAGATGATATAACTGATACTTCCCCACTCCACACTGATAAGGTTGACATAAATCTCCAAAACAATGGTTTACCTTTTATTTATAACTTCATTTACAAATAGCAGCTTCAACAGTGAGAAGGCCACATTAGTTAATCACACTTTTTTAAAAGTTGGGATTTAACTTTTTACAGAACTGTTTTTAAAAGAACAAAGGAAAGCTGAAAAAAGCAAACAACATACAATTTTTGTTATATTCAGGATTCAAAGTATACGTTTTATTGCTTTTACGGCTTCACTCAGAAACACTAATTTGCTTTTACTTCTCTCATTTTATCTCATTATTTCACTCATTTTTTTCTTATTTATGATTAACAATGAGATTTTAAGCTTCAAGGAAGTTTGCCCAGAGAAACACCGTGGAAGACCCTAAGTTCTCAGAGATATTTATCAGTAAGTCAGAAAAAGGTGAAGAACATAACCAATTAAAAAGCAAAAGGAAAATAGCTTTCTCCCAATATTAAATTTTTACAAATTTTATTGTATTCATCTTCATTCATTAAAATACTAATCCTATGTTTCTTCATGCAAATGTTTAATAAAAGTGAAAGTTTTTGTCAATTTCCTCTACATCCTTTTGCCCTGGAGATACTGGATATAAAGAATTGTGTGATCTAGAGCTGAAAATTAATGACTATTAAGTGAAGATGAGTTTAATTATCAGAAATCAGGTAAACATTTGTTCTGAACAAAATAATTGAAATTTTTTTTGAGTCCTACGAAGTGCATTCTGGGATCATGGTGACAAGCTACACAAAACCACTTGAGACTTCTTAGAAAACTCCACTACCATGGCTGGCCTGGCATTTCCACTGCAGAAATCATGACTCTGTATGAACATGAACTACTCTGTGCGACTGTGAGACTAGACTGTGTCACTTTGATTAGTTTTGTTTTATTGCAGAGATGGACAGAAGAAATGGGTGCACTTCCACAATCTACTTGTATATATTTACTACAGTACACTTTGCACACTGAACAAATGGAGTTTACAAAATTGGTTGCTAACAAGTTCCAAACACTCCTTAGCTTCTTTTGTTTTGTTTAACATACCTCTGAAAGAGCACATTCAAAGTCACAATGCTCACTGTATCATTTCTAGAGTTGTTCCTTGGGTAATTTTTATCTCTAATCTACTGCTTTCCCTAACTGAGGTCATCTCAACCCGAATCTGTTTCACTCTATCTATGAGAACCTAACACCTTTTAAACTTTAGAAGATCTTCGCTTTGAGATTCTTCTCTCGACCATTATTTTTCTATCACCAGCAATACAAGGAAAATAGTAATCATCTTCTTTTGATTTAATGACCTCTGTAATTTCTTACAGACACAAAAAAAACTCATAAATATCAGTTGAACAAAAAATGAATAGCTAAGTAAAGCCTCGAGGAACTTTTTAACTCACGATATTTTTCAATGGTACATGACCACATTTTAAACAAGCAACGTGGTCCTCTCAATTATCAACAGAAAGTAAAACAAATATGACTGTATATGTACAACAATCTTTTACCTACTCTTTATGTACAAGTTAACGGTTGGAGTCATGTCTTTCTCTTTAGCTGCCGTTTTCATAATTGACCTTCTATTCTTTCCTTCAAATACTCCCTAAGCCCCCCAGAAGATGGTAGGATACAGAACAGAATGCATAGAAGTATACTTTACTTCAAGCTCTGTACTCAGTGACTACCACCAAGACTACTAAAGCAGTGGAAAATATCCCAATAAGTTTTATCGTTTAAACTGATATACCATGTGGTAACCAAAAGCAAGCAATAAAAGCCTGGCTGGTACACGAAACAAACAATAGTTAGAAAATACTGGAGTGGGAGCAGATGTACATATGCTCTAGATTTCTTTATGCAAAGGTCAGTATATTTTAATAAAGTCTGTTCTCCGGTAATGTCTATGTCTGGTCAAGTTTGTTCTTAATTCCAACAGTCTTCCCACACTGTGTGAATTTTGCAGTATTAACTACCAGAAGACAAAGGACAGAGATTCAAAAGGTGTAATAAAGTGATTATTATGGTTCCCATCAGTAAAAAGAAGACAATGTGTATTTCAGTGCTCTCACTAAAGCCATTTAAATTTAAATACTGTAAAAATGTCGAGTTTAGAATAAATATGATTCATCATGCATTGGCTGGGCGTTATTTCTGTTCCTTGCCGCATGCTGGAGACAAATATTACTGGCTTTTCCATGATTAGATATAATTTCTCTGCATTAATTTTTGCTGATTTTTCAATTCAGCAAACATGAGGAAAAACTAACATGTAGCAAATACACCCAATACAACTGCATATAATTTTTATAGCAGAAATCAGGACAGAAGAATTTCTCACTGAAAAACAAACAAAACAAAACAAAAACCCAACAAAACCCAAACAAACAAAACCACAAAACAAAAAACCAAACCAAACAAAAAAACCCCCACCAAAAAAAAGAAGAAAAGTACAAAACCAGAAAAACCACCACCACCAAAAACCCACACCACCAGAAGTAATGAACACTACTGATTTTAAATACAATTTAGGGTGTTTATTACCTTATTTTTCCAAGCTGTTCAAGGAAGCAAATGCATGGAATTACACACCACTAAGTCTTCACTCACTATGAAGAGTAATAAACTCTTCATACTTAGTTTAGCACTCATGGACATTTATTGTAGTGGAATCAGATAAGCCACTTGGTAGGAGAGGAAGATTTGTTCAGAAAAGACATGCTTTACTAAATACTTTTTGAAAGATATAAGAAGCAGAAGAGAGGTTTCTAAATGCAACTTGGAGAGTTGTTAGTGCTAACTGATTCCACCCTCAGGCAGAGAAAGCAGCACATGAACCCAGCCTGGATGTTACAACACACAACAAAGCAGCAGCTGCCTTTTAGCAGTGTGGCAAGTGTTAGAGCAGGCATGTGAACTGTGAATCTTGAAACATGACATCGTGTATCTGCATTGCCTCATGACTTTTCCAGTATGAGTTTTTCAATAAATTAACCCAATACATCTGAAACCTGACCAAGGACACTTGAGTTTGGAAAGATCTTCATCAGGGCAGAGTGTTGACCACAGCATGTATTATTTCACTGCCAAGATTTCATGAGGTTTCTTCTGCTCATATTGGCACTGTCCTAGCAGGCAAATAATCAGGCCTTCATGTCACCAGCATGCACAGCCTGAAACACTTGATTTTGCCACAGTGTTTGCTTAAAACTATATAGCAGGATAAAAGATTTAAAAAAAAAATAATTTTAAACACAGAAAACCAATATAAGCTTGTTTGAAGTGTGGAGCTTCAAACAAAAGCAACCATAATTACTGTTTTCAAGCACTTGTCAATATGCAGAAACAACATGATAACTGATGATTAATAAGAAAATTAGTATGATAAAGAATAACATGACCTGTGCTTTAAGCTACGACAAAGTGAAAGATATAGAAAGATAAGATCAAAACTACCAGATAAAAAAAGATAACTACGTCACATTCCTTACAGATGTTAGTTACCAGCAGTTCAGATACCAGAGATCTTCAGGAAGACTTCTAAGGTAAACATTCCATTTTCGTGTCCCTATAGAACTGTGCATTGAAACAAAAAGAATCTCCAAGTTTTAAACAGTAATTTTAGAGAATGTAAAGAGCCACCTACTCATATTGCCAAAAGTTTGTTAATTGGAGAATCTAAAAATGCACACTCACCTACTTTCTATCTGTTTTCTTCTGCAATAATTCCATATTCTCTGCAAGTCTAATGCAGGACCCCAGGTGTCCATCTTTAACGCAGTGAGCCAGTGCATTTGCTCAAATGCATAATGCTGTTTTCTGCCACAGCGAATTTCCAGCAAAACAGCTTTTCATGAAAACAGAATGCTTAGAACAGAATATTGAAATAAAAGGATTATGCTGCTTTTGCTTTAGCAAGGCTGAGAATATTTTAAGTATCTATTATGTGTTTTCATATGTCTCTTTTAATATGCTGCCTTCATTGACGAATACAAATTTCACACCCTTTTTCTTTTCCATACTAGAAAAATATTTTCAAACTTTGACTAATTAAATGCCCCTGTAAATCTCTGTTGAAAATCAAAAAGGAGAATAAATAAGTTCCTATGTTTGGTAAATCAGTCAGTTTTTCTAGATATAAATTTCTGCACATTTTCTATTCCACGGAGAGCAACTGATGGATTTCACTGATTGGCAGACATAGCTCACTCCAACAGGATGCAGGATCACATAAATGAATTAATATAACCTTATTTTACAAGGATGAGATACCTATTTCTGGGACAGAAATGCACATAACAGCTCATGCTAAACCATGTTTTCCCATTAATTTACTAAACCCTGTTTTCCCAGTTATTTACTACATAGGCCTGATGGTTCCAATCCTCTTAAAGTCCATGTTCATGTAGGTCCTTACAAAACAAAGGTGTAAGTAAGAGTGGCAGCACACATCTGGTTTTGTTCCAAATTATAAGCAGTTGCAGAGCACACCTGGACACTGAGTTTGGAAGGATGCACCTTTTCTCAGGTTGACACATCTGTGACAATTTAATGGTCTTTTTATTCATAGAAGCTTAAACACAATTTTCCTAAAAATCATAATTATTTTTATCATATAAAATTAAATCTAAAAGTTAGCTTTTAAATTTGTCAACAATTTAAAAAAGCAGGGGTACAGATATTCCTGTAAAAAAACTTTAAATATTCATTAACAGCTGACAAAATAGGTGAGATCTGCAGCATTTTATCTTCTGACAACCTACCTCTTGACAAGATTTTCTGTAGCACGTGGTATAATGCTTTAGAAAACTAAAATGTCTGCTTCAGGTTCTGTCATGTTCTTTTTTGCACATCCAAGAACAGGAAAAAATTTCATGACACCCAAGTCAGTGAACATAATTGTCCCAAAAGATGTTTAGTACTTTGTGAAATCCCTCCATTCACTAGAAAGAAATGAAACTTGTGTTGTGTTTTACTGCATCTACACACACAAAGACATGGTAAGTGCTGTTACTATTATTTGGGCAGTAGCTGTCTGGGACATACCTAACAGGGACACATATTTCTATTTTTTTCCAAAAGAACTGCTGTCTCTTTAGCGTGTTCAGGAGTACATCAAGACTGCTATTTATGGAATAAGAATTGGTACTGTTCCTCAGCCATATATATCAAGATAATTCCTCCGTACTCCTCTTTGAAAGAAATTGTTATGATTTAACCCTATCAGGCAACTAAGCACCATGCAGCCACTTGCTCACTCTTCTCCACTCCCTAGTAGGATGGGGAGAAGAGTCAGGTAAAAGACAAACCAGGAGTTCAGATAAGAACAGTTTAATAATTGAAATAAATACTACTACTAATAATACTACTACTAATGACAACAATAATAACAATTGTATTAAAAAGGAGAGCAAGGGAGAATATAAAACCCAAGAAAAACAAGTGATGCACTATACAGTTTCTCAATACATGCTGACTGATCCTGATCTTGTCCCCAAACCACAGTCAGCCCCTGCACCAAGTAACTCCCCCGGTTCATATACTGTGTGTGATTTCTGTGGTGCTGAATAACTCTTTGGCCAGTTCGGGTCACCCAACTGAGCCATGCTCCCTCAAATCTTCATGTAAATCTTCTCATTTGTTATGGGGCTTTGATAAGTCCTTGACTAAGGGTAAGCAGTACTTGAGAACAGCCAAAACATCACTGTGTTATCAACATTATCCTCATTTCAAATCCAAAACACAGCACTGCACCAGCTACTAAGAAGCAAATGAAGTCTATCCCAACAGAAACCAAGACAGATATAATACTATGAAAGAACACACAATTTATTTGTGAAGAACACTACATGTCATTAGTTCCAGCTAAAGCAATTAATACCTAAAGAAATTATGAGTAGTAATCTAGAAAACGTTCAGCTGTGCTCTGCAAAGACAAAGAAATACCTTAAGAGTCAGTGGCAACTAACATGTCCACCCACATACAACACAGCTACATATTCATACAGGTACAAACAACAAGATGTGCCCATTCAAAGGTCAGTGATTGGAAGAGAAAGAGGTTTTTTCCTTCTTACAACTTCTCAGACAGTGTATCAGTAAGGGGAAAATATTAAATTACTCCTACCTGTTGTAGCATGTAGCTTGGCCAGGCAAAACCAGAGAAGGTGATCTGCCTTAGGCAGGGAATAACTGTCCCACTCCTTGAGAGAGTGATTTTCTAAGCTAAGTTGCAAGTGAGAGCTGTGCATGCTTCAGCTCTGCTAGTTTAGGACATTTCCTCACTCCAGCAAGCATACCAGCAAGCAGGCATCCAACAGAGTGAGCTAACACCTCAGGTTTACCACCTGAGGAGGAAAGGGAAATGGGCCAAGAAACTGCATCACTCCACGTGCTGATTCGGGTGGGGTAGAGTTAATTTTCTTCATAGTAGCTGGTATGGGGCTGTGTTTTGGATTTCTGCTGAAAATGGGGTTGATAATGTAACAATGTTTGGTTTAGTTATTGCTGAGGTCTTATCTCCTACCCCATGACAACCTATTTCACCACAACTCCCTTCCTGCTTCCACACTGATAAAATATGATATAGCTACTGTAAGTCGTAACTTCCAGGAAGCATTAAGTATTAGATGCAAGATAAGATGACAGTGACATAACAGATCCCTGTTATAATGCAAATTACTCCCCTATTTGAATGTGCTCCAGTTTGAGAAGCAGTGTTATTCAAAATTGGCTCTTCAACGATTTAAAGTGCTAATGACCTACAATGTGAATTTCAGGAAAGCTGACTTTTGTACCATTGTGACTCCCATAACTTAAGTTTATCTTCCCTGTTCTGATGGTCATCTATTAGCAAAGCTGTTCCTAAGACTTTGTATAATACACTAAAACAGAAGATTTTTTTTCTGCTTTATCATTATAAAATGTATGAAATATTTTAAATTATATAAAAATACAATTCTTAGAGAAATCCAACAGAATTTTCTCACAGTCCTACCTTTAAAAACAATATCTTAATCGTATTCTAAACTCATGCTAATGTATTACCTCATAGGACACGAAATCCATGTGGCTTAAGAGATCTCAGATTTATTAAATGGAATAATTTTTATTACAAGTGATTACTAGTGATTTTGACTTTATGCCCGAGTTCCTAATTAGCACACTGTAATGTAGCTAGAAGACAGAAATATTTTCAATAACACTGTGATAAAGAAGAAATGCAAAATTTATCCATCAATATTTATAACCTCTTTTTGAAGGATGGATGTATTTGACGGCTTGAAAAAAAAAATCTACCTTTTTATTTTCTTACCACAAATATGAAATTCAAAAGCTTCTTAAAATAAAGGACAAATTTCACTGTGGATAGTTTTGGAAAAAAGCTCAGCAGCAACTTTTAGGAATAACAGCACCACAAAAATTGAGTAAGCACCTGAATGAAATATAAACCATATGTAAAGGTGTTCCTGATCTTTGAAGTGCTAAATGCTATTGTTTCAAAGATCAGGGCTCCTACAAGTTTTAGATAGTACAGATAAAGAAATAGGGATTGGGGGACCCTGAAAAGAAAAACCCAACTTGAAAACAAAACAGTGCCATGAATAAAATACAGAATATATCCATACTGAACAAGACATATTGAAACTGAGTAACTGAAATTCAGTATTGAAAGCATCCATCCTTAAAAAGCTATAAAAACATGGACAGGCAACATTTAGAAGTTATGATTATGCTATATATTCAGGAATTGACTAACAACTTGCACACTCCATGATCCAGCTGTGAGTGTCAGCATTATGGGACACAAGTCATGGTAACTTGGTTCTGCAAGACTTTTCTGGCTCTGTGGCCTGAAGTTTCCTGCTGCCCTAGTGTCATTTTGGCTGCAATCCTCAATTGTGCTACACCAACAGTATAAAAAAAATTCATAGACATTTAAATGAGTAATTTTCCTTTATGCCTTCCCACCAGGACACCGCAGTGAAGCCTTTCATGGAGAATATCTAAACTTTATTCTTCAATAAATTAATTTTTAATGATAGTGCTCATCCAAGCTTATACGCTTCACAGAGAAAACATGAATCTAGCAAAGGGCTTTTAGCAGTGTGCTTATTTCACATCTACATAGAATTTTGTATTTTGAGCTTTCATTGTGGGCATGTCTGGTATGCTCATCATGAAGAGGCCTGCAAGCTAAGAATCAGGTATCTCCTGAGGTTAAAACTTAAAATTTTATTCCTAATTGATGTAAGATCAAATTGTTAGTAAAAAAATATTCCTTCAAAATAACGTCTAAAGAATAATTTTGGTGATGGTCACATGACAGCATTACAAGATATATTTTGTGTAGCGTTTTGAATGTGAATGCTCTGTGAGTATTGTGTTTTCAGTAACACCACACTGATACGTGTTCTGTGTTTTACTCATGGCACGTTTTTTCTTTTTTATTGGATACTATTTTTTCCTGATTCTTTTCCTTCTATTCTGTTGGTTTACTTTACAAATATAAATAATTAACAATTATGTAAAAATGGTAACACTGTACAAATAATGAAATTCCATGGACTACACTGTGGTAATTGAGTGTGAAACACAGTTCTGTGACCATGATTAAAATGCTGGTGCATTGCAGGAAATGTAGTTGGCTTCAAGCTGAATCTTTTATTTGAAAAACAGAATGATCAGCAAATCTTGTTTTTCTTACTAAGTCAAAAATATATCACAGAATATTCTGAGTTGGAAGAGACCCTTGGGGACCACCGAAGTCCAACTCCTGGCCCTGCACAGGACACCCCAAGAGTCACACCATGTGTCTGAGAATGTTGCCTAAACACTCCTTGAACTCTGTCAGGCTTGGTGCTGTGACCACTGCCCTGGGGAGCCTGTTCCAGTGCCCAACCACCCTCTCTTGAAGAACCTTTTCTTAATATTCAACCTAAACTTCCCCTGACATAACTTCATGCCATTCCCTTGAGTCCTGTCGCTGGTCACCGTGTATATATATATATATTTTTTTTTAATAAATTAATGTGTTGCGAATCCATTATTTGAGTTTCAAGGAAGTCAGCAGCCCCAGCTGTACAGAAGTCAATTAAGCCTTTTATCCTCAATTGCTAATTGAACTGCATGACATGGTAATTCTGAACTCTATGATATATGAACTCTAAAGTACAAAAATTATCTGCAATTATAATAGGTTTGCCTCATAATTCAGTAAGAGAGGCCGCAAAGATTGCTGAAGTTTAAAAATTCTTCTGCATAATCTCTGCAGATTGCACATTCTATTCAGTGACAAAACAAGAAAGTTTAGGGCTGCCAAACTCACAGTTTCATGCAACAGAGAAAAACAGCACAAATGTGTAAATAAAAAATTTAACATTCTAGCAATATCATGCAGATTATTAAAAAAAAAATAGAAAACAGTTTTCGAATCATTCTGCAACAACTCTTGTAAAGCCAAGCCAACTATATCACACATCTATTTCCTGGTTGGCTGTGAGGGGCTCTCAGGTTTGCACTTGAATTCCAGCTGTATCCAGTACTGATTTACACCTTTAAGGAGAGTTTCTTTTCTTAGACAAAAGGCATGCAACTCCTAAGAACTATTCTCTTAATTCCCAGCAAAGGCAACAGAGCTATTATTCAACCAAATTATACTTATTGTCATGGAGGATTTGAAGATTTCTTAGAGCTGCACAGACAGCTCAAACACATAGAACTGCATAACTCTCCAGTGACAGTCTGTACCATAATTGTCCTTTACTTATCAGAAGAGATATTTTGTCAGAGTAATAGCCTGAATGCTACTGCTGCTTGGCATCACAGTTTACTTCACTGCATAGATCAGTTTCAAAGAATGACTTGAAGCCCTTTTTTTTTTTTTTTAAGCACTGGGAAGTTTTGAATAGATTCTGTCTTCAGTGGGTTGGATGATTACAGCAAAGCAATAACAGGCAACAGGAACTGAACTGTAAAACAGTCTAGTCAGTGCTGAAGGATAGATGTCTATACATTGTTTGTGGAGTTCTCCTTCAGACTTGTCTGACCTCTGTATTTTTTCATTGCTTTGTTACTAAACGTTTGTTACATGTAGAAGATTCTCCCTTTCTTTATCAGTGGAATTTTAAGGATTGCAAGAACCTTAACAAACCTGCGAAACTTCAATTATTAGAATAATAATCATAATGTATGCATAGATGGATATATATGAATGAATGAATTGTAACAGTGGATTATCTTTAGTTTTTTATTTAGTCTGAAGTTACAAACCAGCATAATGATACCAGCTTTCAAGAGAGTGGAAGAAATGTAAGAAAAAAAGAAAGTTTATTTACTGATAGGTTTTTTATAATCATTGTTAAATAAAACCTCTGATATTGAATTAAACAAATAGTGCACTTATGGTACAATTTTCAGTCCTTTCATTTCTTTTTAAATCATTGGCTTGAGATAGTTCACTTATAATATGAACCTAACTAATTTTCTCTCTTAGAATACTACTAAATGTTCAGTTTTAATCTCACTCTGCATGTACAAATGATACCTGCAATAGTGGTACTCTTGCTCTAAAGAAGCGATGTCCTGTATATCCTTCAGTCTCAAATAACAATGAATTAATACAGGTTCTTACAGTACAAAAATTTTCATAGATTCTTCAGAAAAGCTACACAAATGAGTATTTTAAGAATTTTATACTTGCTTTTAATAAGTATGAGGTTCTTCACAAAAGATTTCACAAAAAGCAGGGTGTTTTAGCCCCACAATATCTAACAAAGTACCACTGCAGCTTTTGAGATGAGATATAACTGCCAATGTGTTATGTGTTGATTTAGGAAAAAATAATAATGTCAGACTTATTATATTTCAGAACACTTAGAGAGTTTGGCATTAAATATGGGTCAAAAATCACTAAACATATCAACAAGTGACATTCATTAAAATAAATCACACAAAATGGCATTTGTATGATAACACAATGTGACAGTACTACTGCTTTCATAAACAAAGAATGAAAATTAAACTTTCACAGTAAAATATTTCACTAGGCTAGATTGCAAAGTTTGACATGGTGAATTAATCACTGTAGGAATCAGACAAAGCTCAGTCTGCTGTAGTCAGGAAGCTCATTATTTCATTAAAATTGCAGTGTAGCTACGACCCCAACATTCCTTTTATTAAAAATAATCCCCAAGAAGTTGAATGGTAATTGTTAACCTCCTACATTAGAATTTTGTCTCCTATTTAAATGAAGACTGTAAAGAAAAATGTAGTAATGGTCAATAAAACTTCACTGGACTCACCTGTGCAGAGAAAGCTGACGATAGATTCAAGGAGTAGTTTACAATTTGTTCAGTAAACCAGAGCAGCACAAAGACTCTAAAAAAGCCTAAACAAAACTTTTGCAATCAAAACTAAAAAGTCAAGAAGGGTCAGTTTTTAATTAATATTCTGAATTAAGTCTCTTGATTGCCCTTGGACTGCACTTTGTGGCTTCATCGAGAGAGCACAGAAGAGCAGTAAGGGGTAATAGTTCAAGGCCTGTACCAGGCTACAAAGTTTCCTATTGATGTCTTTAACCCAGGCCTCAGAGAGGTAGCAGATTTTGCAAAGAAGAGGGTCCACCCAGCACAGTGGACCTTCTGTTCCCCTCAGAAGAGCGTCACCTTCAATTATAACCTGTCTTTTCTTCCTCATGGAGGTGGTCTTGATATGAGGTGTAGGTCTTTCTGATCTTGGAAACGCTACTGGTATAGATGGACTATCACCCACATCATCAGCTGACTGACCTTTCACATCCAGAGCATCACACCCAGATATTAAGGCACTTGGAAAGATGAGGTGGGCAAGGAGGGCAATTGCCTGCCATCCTGAGCATAGACTTGCCTCCATTCACTTTTTTCCTTGAAGTTACTGCCTTCTGCATGGTGTGGGAAGATATAGGATATCCTTGATCTTGTGTTTTTTTCTGATGGCTGTTCCTGTTTCTTTCTCAGACTCCCTAATGCTTCTTAACTTTTCCAGTTCCTCCCAAATCTCTGACACCAGACTAAGCAAGTATCTGCTCGGTCACACCTCACACCGCAGTTCTCATATTACTTTTCATCCCCCACATACATTAAAGTTTAAAGTCAATTAAACTCCACCTAAACATGAAATTACAACAACTGTAACTTTACCTTTTCCCCTCCTTCAAAGAAAACAGTATAAATATAGCCTAAGTGGGGAGGGAGGCCAGAAGAGATTCCACCTTTGTGTTCTGGGACGGCTGACAGGCTATACCTGCCTCCTCCCCCACAGGGACACTTATTGGTAAGACTCAAACAGTAAGCTCTATCAAGTTTTTCTTTGTGAAATTCAGAAAGCAAGCTTGTGGTTGTGATTATACTTCTAATGCTACACAGTCATCTCAAAATTGAATGTATTTGTTGTTGCCTGTATTATTCATATTCTAGGTATTCATGTGTGGTTCTGCGGACAGTCTATTTATCACTGGCAATCCAATAAGAACCTGCATTTCTGTTGCTCAGTAAACTACACGATTTTGCAACCTGGCCATGAGAGTTATTGAACGTGACTGCTCCTCTAGTCCAGCCATGAGAGTTCATTGGCTGCGACCAGGCGTTTAGTGTATCACACTATTTGTGAATCCATAATCACGGTAGTTTTCATTGAACCCAACCAGACTTACACTGTCACTTGGCAACATTTTGGTTGCTTAGGGTTTAACTGGCCATCACTCAGTATCTAAGCCCAGCATCTCCTAGTCCCTCTGATATCAGAGGACCACCTAGAATGCAAGGGAGTTTAATTTTTGCCAAATTTAAGGCAAGAGAAAAATTTGCCTTACTCTTAAGGCAACACATGCCCTGCAGCCTGAGACCAGAACAGCTCCACGTTTTCATGGGAACTCTCTCTCAGTAGCCACATCAGTTCTGGCGAGTGCAGAAGACATAGTTTTCTGCCAGGCAGATGACATAGTTAAACACCTTCTAGGAAGGTGATGACCACCAACTGAACTCACCTTTTGAACTGGTACAGGGTTGACACTATTGCTGTGCATCCTTCTGCATTAACTGCTGTGCCATGCCCTGGTTATTCACGCTCCCCAGGCTGTTGTAGAGGTTCAGAGGTGGCTGTGGTTCCTCTGGCACTGCCCAGGCCTCATCAGCATCTCTTGTGAGAGCTGCCAGAACCAGATGGGTCTCTCTGTGTCCCTGGCATTTCCCTGCCTGAGGAAACCCTGCTGTGCACCAAGGTATTCTGCTCCACTGCATACCTGGCCAGCTATGGAGCAGCTCACCTTGGCTACTGACTCATCAAACACTGTAACAAGACTTTTTAGCAAAACCCACAAACTATCACTTTGCTTATCTAGAGTCTTTCCCTTTTCAAGTTTACTTCTCAAGATTTGCCATTTAGCAGATATTTGAAAAGTCTGAAGCTTTATGTTTAGATAAGAAGCAATTTCATTGCAAATTAAGAAATACAGAATCCAGATAATGCACCAAAAGCTCTACAAGCTGCACTCCAAACCTTCTCTAAGTTATGAGCTGTAAACTGCTGCAGAGAATTACATATTCACATTCCTAATTATGTTAGAATAAAGATCTACCAAGGAATTACAATATAGAAAATCCTGTGCTTTATAACCTTTGCACAAAATAAATAAATACTACTGTTTACACCACACCTATAACAAAAGCTGAATTTGAAAAGACTGTTTACTGCTACTCTAATTTAAAAAATATTAACATAGCTATTTTTTTTGTTCACAGTGGTGGTTACTCTAGAAAAGACTTTCATTTACGTATTTTATTCTTCAATCCTCTCATTTTTAAAATTTCACTATATTAGACTTTCTTGTTCACCAGTGTGAATTCCTTCTTCATGGTTAAATATGTGGATCTCTAAAACTGCTTGCTCTACTTAGTAATATAATTTCTTTTAGTTTTTGAAGAATCTCAGGATTATGCAACGCAGTAATCTGACCTTCCCATCAAATCCTAAGGAGAGCAGGAAAATTTTAAATCTCTAACAGAAGCTATCCTTAAATCTAAATGATCTCAAAAGTTCCTATGAAAGAGAAATCAGTGACATAGAAACAAAATAAAAAAACAATTCTAGGATGTGAATCTAGTGACGAATTACAATTTTGATAATTTCTAAATGAAAGACACGAAATTTCTAATGAAAAACAAGAAACAAATCCCCTGTAAAAAAAAACAAACAAAAAAAAGGAAACCATTACTTTCCAAGTGTACCAAATTTTTTTAAAGCTGGAAAGTTTTAATTCAAACTAAATATTTTTGTTTCCATTTAAAATAATTTCCTATTTCCATGAAGCACTACAATTTTTCACAGTATAAAACATCTACACAGCTCTAAAGAAAATCCCAGTTTGTAAGAAATATTTCTATTCTCAGTTAAAACATTAATCAAAAAAACATTAGGTGAGATGTTGCTAAGCTCTCAAACATGTCTAAAAGTACACTATGGTCATTCCTTATTCTTTAAAATCACCCCTACAGAATAACTGCACAAGTTTAAGGTCTTCTGACCTCAAGTACTTCCTGACTATGGGTCAGCAGGGCAGAGTGTCAGTTCAGCTCAGATCCATAAACCTATGCATAGTGGAAATTTCTACGATAAAACCTAACACAGAAGACAGCTTTTTATAGGACCAGCTTATTCACTCAAGAATTAGGGCCACCTACTATCTTAACCACTTTCCACTCTTAGGGCACAGCATGTACTATCAAAACTTCTTGCTCAGATAGATTTGATAGAAACAAGCTGGACTGCTAACACATTAAAAAAAAAAAAAAGGTAGGGAAAATTAGAATAAGGGGAAAAAAACCTTAAAAAAATTACTACAACAGCATACTGAGAATTTTCACCCTTGGAGGAAAGATAAAGTAGTATAAATAGGTGGATATCATTTACTTTGTTTTATAACTACTTAAAAGGCTCTGTGATGCCATGACAAGATACCTGAGATTTACACCAAAGATCTACACGTAAATGAAATGTAATACAAGAACTCAGCC
>VZRE01007935.1:3260-16437 GCA_013396775.1 Cephalopterus ornatus
AAAAAAAAAGAGGCCCTGCTTGAAACAATTTATAATCCCGCTGTAATTGATAAGAACTACTGTATCTGATTCACACCTCCTCCAGTTCCAAAAACACTCTGAGATTTTTCTGTCTTTCTTGATATGTGTTTTCCCCCCCATTTCCACATCATTTTTCTCACTCTTCTTTGAACACCCATAGATATCTGAAAAGACACGATGAGTGCTAGGTAGCCGATACTATGAAAAGAGGCACATGACTAGACTGTACAATTAAATAACTTTATGCCACTTTGAATGACCATATATGGTTTTGGTCCCTCCTTGTAGCTGCTCCAAAAAAAGGCCTGTTGGAGAGAAGGTGTCTGCAATGAATTGGCACAGTCAATAATGCTACACTGGCATTATTTCCTTAATCAGTCACTTTCATCCATCACATTTCTCTCTGAGCTGGTTAACTGTTTTTACCCTGTTTACATTGGTAGTTCCTCTTGTCTAATCCTGGAAGGCTTAGCAAGATGAGACTGTTGTCATCATATGAACCCAACGAACTTGTGGCCAGGGCAGCTGAGAAATGTTGCTCCTACAGGATGTCAGTAACGTGTAACCACCTTTCCAGTAGCAAGTTCAAAAAGCTTCTTTTAATGAAAGCCTAAGCTAATGTTTAACTCAAAAAACACCAACACACAGAATTTGAGCAGATTGCTACACAGTCTTCCTTGATCCAACACCGCCCTGGTTACTAGACCATGGCACTAAGTGCCACATCCAGTCTCATCTTATAAACCTCCAGGGATGGTGAATCCACCACCTCCCTGGGCAGTCCATTCCAATGTCCGATTACTCTCTCTGTAAAAAATTTCTTCCTAATATCCAACCTAAACCTCCCCTGGAACAGTTAAGACCATGCCCTCCTGAACCACTGCTGGTTGCCTGGGAAAAGAGACCGACACCCACCTGGCTGCAACCTCCTTTCAGGTAGTTGTAGAGAGTGATGAGGTCTCCTCTGAGCCCCCTCTTCTCCAGCCTAAACAACCCCAGCTCTCTCAGACTCTCCTCACAGGACTTGTGCTCGAGTCCCTTCACCAGCTTCATTGATCCTCTCTAGGCCTGGCTATGGGGAGCTATAGGGGTTGCTTTTGTAAGAAGCTGATAGAAGCTTCCTCCATATCTTATGGAGCCAATTCCAGCCACCTCCAGGATGGACTTGCCACTGGCCAAGGCTGACCCCATCAGTGACAGTGGTAGCACCTTTGGGGATAACAGATTTAACACGGGGGTAAAAAATCTGTGCAATGGCAGCTGAGGAAGGGAATTTGCATGATTTGAGTACATGATATTTTAATATGTAAATCCTTCACTTTTAAAGGCTATGGAGCACAAAGACAGGTTTTTCCCTAAGTTTAAGATCTGTCTCTTTTTATTTCTTTTTAAACACAAATCACATGGAATATACATTTAAAACTGAGAGCAGAAATTCAGACTAAACAAACTGGGAATGATTTTTATAAAGTGGGAAAAACATTCATTTTATGGGTATGAGGAAAGGATCATGGGAATTATAGATGTAGGTTTTTTACATCAGACCTGTCTGTCACTAGGTTGATCTTTGGTTTTCACTTAATTTTATAGATGTCTTAAAATACTTATGCTTGCGGATAGAATAAATTTGATGTCAGAAAATTTGGTCTTGTTACATGGGCAAAATATTGGGGTTTGTATAACAATGAAGAGAAATATTGAATTTAATATTAAAAAAATTAGGGAAAATTCTTTTATAGTTAACCACAGTGACAAGAAATTCCCCAAAACAGAGAGTTTTACAACTTTCTTAGGCTATCTACAGGTGTCTCTAAACTACGTGGGAAGCATCAAAGTATAGCAAGTTTAATTGTGTAAGTAACAGAGAAGTCAGCCATTAGTAAGGTTGACAACTGCAGCAAACTCAGATAATCAGACAACATTCTGGGAACAGACAAAAAAAAAAAAACTGAAGTTTTTTTCTTGGTTTTTTTAACATATATTGTCTTATTGATATTATAATCTTCTCTTTATTGTATATATTTCTCTTCCTGAAATTAAATGAATGAATGAATATTCAGATTGCTCATTTGTAGTAGGACTTTTGCTTTGTTCTCTGGAAACTGTTGCATAAAAGCTCAAAAATGGCAGATTTTCAGTCAATAGCTGAGGAATGTCTCGCACAAAACTTCAGTGAACTCTATCACAATAGTTGGCATACTGACCAGAAAAGTCTTAAGTTTTTCTAAGCGGGAACTCTGACTGAAGTGCCTTTGGGTCAGTTTCAGTCTTAAAAAATATGTTATTTCATCTCTCAGACAAAACTGGAGGCATAGCTTTGCTCAAGTTAAGAGATATTCTTTGAGTTGAGACACAGGAACAGTAGGACACGTCAATAATATAGGTTTAGCGAACCTGGTGCACCTACTCTGTTTATTGGGTCTGGCTAAGATAGAGTTCACTTCCCTCATAGAAGCCTCACAGTGCTGTGCTTTGCACTGGTGGCTAGAAGGGTGTTGATAACACACCAGTGTTTTGGATACTGCTGAGCACAGCATCAGCACTGTAGCATTCCTTCTGAGAGGGGACAGGGGTCAGCAGGCCAGCTGACTCAAACTTACCAAAGGGATATTCCATACCATATGACTTCAGGTCAGATATAAAGGCTAAGAAAAGGAGCAGGAAGGGGGACATTCATTGTCTCCAATGGCTGCCTGCTAAGGAAACATTACGTGTGTTGAAGCCCTGCTTCTTGGAAGTGGCCTGCCATTGCTGCTGATGGGAAGTAGAGAATAAACCCTGCTATCTTTCTCCTCACTTTTGCGCACACAAGCTTTTGCTTTTCTTTTGCTTTAATAAACTGCCTTATCCCACACCACAAGTTGTTTTCCATCTTAATCTCTCCCCTGTCCAGCTGGGAAGGGGAGTGATAGAATGGCTGGGTGGGCACCTGGCCTCTAGCCAAGGTCAACCCACCACACTGTGTTAAATGTTTTCCTAGGAACAAGGAGACTGCAATTGCTTTTACTTACATTTTTCTGATTTAAATATTCTCCAAGAAGAAAAGTTGGAGCCTAATCCCATCGACCATCATCTTTCCTAAAACTTTCTAGAGCTGCTGAGAAAGAGCTAATACCTGGCAGTAGATTTCCTATGCCCATCCATATGATGTGAGAGAGACAGAGGTTTGCCTTTCAGCTGATTCCCTTGTTTCTTTGCATACCCTAGGAAGTCTGAAAATATATTCAGAAGCTTAGTGTCAAGCTTTTGAGCAGATGTTCTTTCTGCCTATACACCTCTCAGCAGATATCTCTGACTTTTTCTCCCCAGTCATCAGCTAAAAGAAAGATATGCAATATCTATACTCTTTTTCCTGCCAGTTATCAAGCTTAAGCCCCATCCTACTCTTTTTTTTTCCATGGGGAGATGAGCCATGATTTAGAAGAGTAACCAAAGGCTATGAATTCCTGGAAAGGGACTGAAGCGTCAACACCAAATCAGAATGGGAAAAGGGAAAAGAGCCTAAGGATAAATGTATACAGTAAGAGTTAGGGAAGATGAACAGGACTGAAGAGGTAATGGAGAAGGATTATTTTAAGTACTGGAGAGTAGACAAGACAGAGTTTAACTAAAAAGGATTTAGAAGCTAGTAAAATAAACACATAGAGCACAATTATCACCTCAAAAGAAACCTGGATTTTGGACAATTGCATAAAGCTAACAGTATGGTAGTTCAATGTAATTATATTTAATTGTATGAAATATTTGTGTATTTGCAGGAAGAATGATTTCTGATCCCAAATCTTTTCAGCCATAAGTCACAGTTTTGTCAAGGAATTTTGCCCTCTCAAATACAGCTGTACCACCAAATTGTTAGGGGTCAGTTTCTGGCAGTGAACTTTACTTTGCTGAAACAATTTCTTTTCATTGGAAAGGGCAAGAATCAGGTTGCTGACTCTGGAATCAGAATAGACGATACAAAGGGAAACTAAGCGGCAAAAGGCGTGTGCGCAGGGGGGTAGGTACTCATTTCATGGCCACAAGCAGGCATCTCTTTAAAGTTGGGATGCAGAGCTATCTAGATTGATTCCACCCAGAAATATGGTGCGCTTAGAGAAGGAGTTGCTGGCAAAGGATGTTCCAAGGAAGCAGGGATGCCTAGAAAACACAAGTAACAGCACATTTTAAAGCACCCTTTTTCTAAAGATTACAGTATCTATTTAGATGCCACTTCAGGCTCTTGAGATGGAGATGTCCTGTACATCTAGACATCTATGAGCAACATAATACACTGAGGAGGCAGGAAGAATGGGAAGGGTATGTAGAGAGGGATGTAGATGATGTGAGAAGTGTACTTATCAAAAAAGTGGCAGGCCAGTGTTCAGTGTTCTCTTGAGCCTGCAGAGATTCAAACCCACGTGTGCAGCAGCTTTAGACAATTCCTTAAGATCTAGGCTGGACAATAATTAGATGACATATGCATTTACATCATGCAGTGAAAGAGTGAGGCAACTTACCACAGTCTATCTCAGTGCTCAGCCCCCAAAGGTAACAAATTCAGGATTTTTCTTCTTTGTGTTTTCCCTGACCATCTCCTTTATATGAAGAAAAATAATATCTGATAGCAGTGGATTTAAAGTTAACATTCGCTTACTGATGTGTAAGTTACTCAATCAAGTACAGAAAAGCGTCTTGACACTTTCATGATTTTAATTGAATCCCACTGATGTCAGGGGGATTAATCATGCAGTGGACTGAGGTTTAACAAATAATGCTTATCACTACAGTTTCCAGCCAATGGTAGGAAGACTCTACCTTGAGTTGCAAATGGATTAAGGCAAAATGCTTTCAGACATTCGATACTGATTCCTTTTGTGGCAAGCTAATGAGCTCAGGCCTCACAAAGTGGTCTCAGGACATTATTTTTAAGTTAGGAACTCAGCGGTGTCTGAGCATTATATGGACAGCTGTTGCTAAGGGGTTACAAAGCCCTGTCAAAACGGCAGTCTTCATCCTCTTTTTTGAAAACCATAAATCGAACAGAATTCACTGCTGAAAATCCACAGGCAAGGCTTTCACAGACTGTCATTTAAATATCAGTATATTTTGTGATAGAGTCACGCAATCATTTTCTTGTTTGTCTTCACCCTTTAAAGTGCTCTTGCTCCACTCTATCACTGGCAAAGTGACTAGATCTGTGATGAGCTATACTTTCTCTTATATTCCTTCCCTTCCACCCCTCATGGCCCAATTATTATTCAACTATCAGTATTTGATTCAGTAGAAAGACATTGGAAAATTTCTACCATCACTAGCTTTGCCTTTCTTATACAGTGTTAATGTGATAAATGTATACCAATGGAGGGTTGACAAAATATTATATATTTGAGAGGAAATTAAAATGGTATAGTAAGCATTAGAAAACATTTATCAATAAATATGAGAAAGTTTTAGTTAGTCCAAAACGCAAATGAAATAAGATGTAGATGATTTTAAAAAATGCCTAAGAAGATCTAAGGAACTCCCATTAAACACTTCTCTGGAAATTGGGATTAATTACCAGAAGGCATTTTTAAAATTTGTTTTTGCACTTTGTCCTCTTCTGACATTCCAAGTCTTTACCCTTAATCTATTTCTCTTCTGTTGCCTGCCACTTATTCTCATACCAATTTTCCTTTGCACTCCTCCCTTTTAGAGTTTTCTTTCTGTTTCCAAGTCCAAGTAGTCTTTTACTTTTTGAGAATTTCTACATGGTTCTTCTTTTTTCCTTTCCAGTAGTCTTTTTCTTATTTTTTTTGTATTTTTTCCTATTCCCACTGCTGCCTCACACATAGACTCAACTTTTCAATTTCTTGCATTTCTGTCTTGTTGTTGTCCCAGTTGCAAATTTTCTTAACACTTTGGAGAACCACAAAACACCTGGAAACCACAAAAAAGACCACTTAGATCTACAAGTTTATGAGCATATAGCTGAAATACCAGCTAATTTGAAACATACTGGCAGCAGACTAGTGGTTATAGCGCGGCAAGAGCAAAATATATTTGAATGCACACAGAAAGACCTCTGAAATTCATCATCATTATATTTTGTATTAGGACTCTGAGTATTGCTCAGTAAACTGGCACAACACAGAATTAGGCTAGATACTAGAAAACAATGCAGTTTGTTAGGAAAATCTGTGCTCTTCCTTAAAGCAACTCAGAGACATGGAGGTAATTAAGAAATCTCAGTGCCAGCCAGTGGCTATTTCACTGCTTTTGGTGGCATTCAGGGGGGTTAAAAAACACTGCTTCTTTCTGAACTGTAGATAAGTTAGTAACTTCTCAGAAAATTATTTCCTCACCATCTGCCAACCTTTATTTGGAATTGTCTTATACTTTTTCAGAGGAATAATGTAATAGATAGCTTACATATAAGAGGTTTTTTCAACCTATCAGAATAATATTTTAAGAAGAGATAGCTGTAATCCTGAAACTGTCCAGGGACTTCCCTCGAACATGCTCAGTATCCAGCTTCTAAGAATCAAGTGTTTCCTCATCGTCATCATATTTGCACCCAAAATTGTTGATAGCTTTTAAAAAATTCTTTGTCTTTTAAGACACAAGAAAGCTAGGATCATTAATTTTGTCATATGCACTTAAACCCCAAGTTAGCCATGTCTTCAGTTTTAAATATACACAGGGACATGTAACATAGAAGTATTCCAGTCAAGAGTCTGAAAAGTGCAAGTTCAAACATATAAAGTAGCTCTCTAGAATAACTATTTTTAGTAGCAATATAAAGAAATTAAATAAATAAGTATGCATTAAAATTCTCGGAGACTGCCTGCAATCTGTCACCTGAGGTGAAAGTCACAAAGATCTTACAACGCCCCTTAATAAAATAGAAAAATGCTAGCATTAGTGTTATAAACCATTTTCTCAACCATTTAAAGGCTGTGAACAAGATGGGATGCATTAATTTGTGGACTTAAGCATGCATTTTGTCTTGGGAAGTTACAAAATCTATCACAATGTTAGGAGCAGGAAGGCATCTGGGTGAATAATTCCCTTGCTCTGTTAGAGCAGGTCAGAAAGAGATCAGTGCTTGCATTTATGAACAAGATTTCTTTAAAGATTATATCTCCACCAAACATATTTCAAGACTCCATTGAAATACAAGAGAGTCCATTTGTGCCAGCAGACAAGAAATACAATCATAGAGTCATTAAGGTTGGAAAAGACCTCTAAGATCATCAAGTCCAACCCTTGACTGAATGCTATGTCCAGTTGTTTCTTGAACAATTTCAGAGCTGATGACTCCATCACCTCCCTAGGCAGCCCATTCCAATGCCTAACCATCCTTCTCATGAAAAAATTCTTCATGATGTCCAACCTGAACCTCAGCTTGAGGCCATTTCCTCTTGTCCTGTCACTCATTGCCTGAGAGAAGAGACTGACCACCACTTAGCTGCAATCTCCTTTCAGGTAGTTGTGGAGAGTGATAAGGTCTCTCCTGAGCCCCCTTTTCTCCAGACTAAACAACCCCAGCTCTCTCAGCCATTCCTCATATGGATTACATAGGAGATTTCCAAACTAGAAATGAGTATAGATCATACAGCTGCAGACACGTCTTCTCTTTTCTTCATAATTCACACAAAAATCCTCTCCTATTTGCACTGCTGTTTATAAATAGCCTCTAAATATTATTTTCCCATTTTTGTTCACTTATGGGACCTTTATATGGCAGGAGGTAAATGTTTATGTTTTGTGAATCTGTGGCCAAAGTGATAATCATCTATAAGATCTGTCTTTCTGTTAGTCATCCTAATTTACTTGTGGGAGGAGACTGAATTTCTCAAGTGTGTTTGCTGATGTATTTTATTTATTTGTTGGTGAATTTTATCTAAATACTTGAGAACTCACACAGTCAAGGAGTATTTTCACTCCTGGATAAACAACAAAAAAAAACAACCTCAAAGCAAAAAATCAACAAAATAAAACAAAACCATTGGTTGCCTATGGTAGAAGCTTGTTCCCGGACACAGAAAGCAACTTGTTTTTCCCAGAAGGAATATTGACTCCAGACATTTTAAGGGTTGAAAAAAGTGACTCAGTGAAAAAAAGTGCAAAACTGAAACTGAACTCTCACAAAAGACAGCTGTTGTTATCAATGTAAATATTAAAACCATTGAAAGTTGAAAAATGATAGATGAAGTTCTAGGTATTATCTTTACACGAGGCAGATTTGGCAGACAGTCTATGTTTACTTGAAGAGTGACGTATAATTTCATTGTGATGCTGATTCTTCTAAGAGCAAAAACAAAGTACAATCTGAATAATTGACTGTTAATTGAGCTGCCATATATCTGATGGAAGACATTCATTTGCTTATTTTTAAGTGCATGCATCTCTGCAATCCACTGGAGAGATTATGTAACCAATACGNCCTGTGGTGAACACCATGGGAAAATACAAGCATCCTTGCAACTAAATACAATTTGCTTTCTATGAGATCTATAGTGCAGGGAGGGCAATAGAAGTTGAACCAGCTATCAACCTGGCAAAAATATAAGGAAGATAACTAAGTTGCAGAGAGAGGAAATACAGACAAAACAAGGAAAAAATACAGGCAAAACTATGGAAAACTTAAGAGGACATGAAAGAGAGGTCTAAATTGAAAGAAGCAGACAGTGGCACACAAAAAAAGAGAATATATTTATTCTGTTCATAAAAGTACAAAGACTACAGAAAAATATGAACAGCTCAATAAGCGTGGAAGCCAAAGAAAAATTATTTAAAAGTAGCTAAAAAGAATAGAAAAAAATCATACCTGAACACCAAAACATATTCTATACACAGATACTTGACACAAATTATAGAATCATAGAATATGCTAAGTTGGAAAGGGCCCATCGGGAAAGGATCATCAAGTCCAACTCCTGGCTTTGTGAAGGACATCCCAAGGGTCACACCATTTGACCAAATGCTTCTTGAACTCTGTCAGCCTTGTTTCTTCGAACACTTCCTTGGGGAGCCTGTTCCAGCACCCAACCACCCTCTGGGTGAAAAACCTTTTCCTGATATCTAACCTAAACTTCCTCTCATCCAGCCTCATGCTGTGGTCAAAGATCGTTCAGCTGAATGGCAATTTGATGTTATGATCTGTAGGCAACTTTTCATTTAGCTTAAACTGTGCCTTACTTTTATCTTCCTTGAAACACGCGTTGAACACATGGTGTTATTCATGGAAGTCCATGTTTCCTGCTGTTTTCTGATTACACACGTGGAAGCATAGATTTTTATTGTGACCTACATTACTGATTCAAACTTGATCAGTTACAGTAGCTTCTTAATACTCCAAAATCCAGAAAAGAGTTTGACAAATTATTTCCTGAAGATTTCCTGTCATTATCCATTGCTGCATAAAATGCATATTACTTGACAGTTTTTCATCATAGTTGCTGTGACTGCACTCCTGATCATGCTCCTAACATGACTTTATGTCAAAGATGGAATAAGTCTTGTCTTAATGTGCATGATCAGCTTTGCACATTTTTCCACGAGGTATTATTAATAGGTAACAGCAGCACTGTTTTCCTATTGAAAATATAGTTTTAAATGTATTTTGTTTTCTATAACCACATTCTATCACACCTTAATATCTTTAAATGCATTAATGTCTTTTTTTCCCTCGGAGAAAGTTGCAGTGGATGCGTCCTGGTATCAATGGGGATAGAGTTATTTTTCTTCCTAATAGCTGGTACAGTGCTATGTTTTGGACTTAGTATGAGAATTATGTTGATAACAGAAGGCTATTTCGGTTGTTGCTCAGTAGTGCTTAACCTAGGTCAAGGACCATTCAGTTTCCCATGCTCTACCAGTGAGCAGGTGCACAAAAAGACAGAAAGAAGCACATCCAGAACAGCTGACCTGAACTGGCCAGAGGGGTGTTCCATATGTCATGTTTAGTATGCAAACCAGAGGGGCTGATCATTGCTCAGGGATGGGCTGGAAGGTCTTCTAGTTTTTAATGTAAATTTCATTTCCCTTGCATTTCTTCCAAGTTCAGCATATTCAGATATTTTTATACAAAAAAGTTTCCCAGTCTCAAGTTAAAAGTGAATGTTATCTGCCCATCCATTCCTGTACGCAACCAGTTTTCTTTTAGGTTCACTTGCTAGCCTCTGCCTAAGTCCATCTGTTACCTGCTTGAGAACTTGTCTGTTAATCGGTCAGATTGTATAATTTGTTTTGTGAGATATTATGTCTTCCTAGAGCAGGTCACCAAGAAAGCAATTTTGATTATATATACCTCACTTGGGAGTCCTTCTTTTTTTTTTTTTCCCCAAAGAAAGAGGAAGCAGGAATAAATTATTACAGTTAATTTTTTATAAAAACCCTTTTGTTACTATTTTTAGGGTGCTCACTCCAAGGGGAATCAAAGGTTCAGCACATCCTGGTGTAAGTGGTTGGTTACAAACGTGACTGCAACCGTGCTTGTGAAATGAAAATTTAGAGTTGTGTTGACATCTATTGAAACACAGAGGAAGTGTTACAAATAAACTTCAGTCTCCCTTAGGTCACGAAACTTTTGTTTCCAAGATCTTGAATTCAGAACAAGCATGTATGCGAATACAAATGCACAAAACTACTAAGGAAATCATCACAATTTCTGAGGTTTGTTAATTTTAGATGCTTTCTCACTAGACAAACTATGAATAAGTATATATAACACATGGACTATTTGGGAAGAAAAAGAAAGTGTTTCAGCACAAGCAGTAATCAGGGCTTGTTATATCTTTTATTTGACTAAAATTTGCAGATTTCAGAATGTATTTCCATCAACGTAAGTTTGCAGAGAGGTCTGTGGGTGGGCTGCACTTGTAGCTGTTCTTACCCCTTTTAACAGAAATGTGACAAAGACAGAAATGAAAATAAATGTATCTTCCAGGGTTACTGGCATGCATGTTTTCATAAACAGGAGCAAACCATGCGTGGTTTATGTGGAAAGCAGTGTTGTTCCCTGAGGAAAAGTCATATGTAGCAAAATTCCATATCACAGCATATCACTCAGAAATCTTTCAAGCTATAAACATGAAGACCTCCATAGTGCCATCTTTTACTGTGTTCAAATGCACTCTTTTGGGCATGAGCTTACTGATAGGCTAGAGAAAATGGAAGGGACTTGTTTGAATGGAATTTTCAATGCTAATACAAATTATCAACTAAAATAGGAATCAGCAGTGCTTAATTCTGTGCTTATCTGATGTTATCTTTATTTGAGAGAAATGAATACACCTTTATGTTTAAATATATAGTAAATAGTACTATATCTATTATACATACTATACACATCTTTGATTCTTACGGTCAGAAACCCTAAACTTTAGTTAACTTCACCTATAGAGGAAATTAGAAATCAGTCCCTGAGTTTCAACAGAGGGTAATGTGGCAAAATAGACTCAAACCACAGTTTGATATTGCAAACTGCAACACACAAAGTAGTGAGATCTGCCTGTCATTTTGCTTTCGTTTATTTTTTTCCTTGCTTGCTTCCTCATTTTCTTCTCATGGTGACCCTTTATGACTCAGCCTTTGCTGAGTTTCAGCTGAAAACAAAGAGGAAGGAAGAAAAAAAATAATTTTTTAAGGGATTTGCTTGCACTCCTCTCCAGGAGGCAACACTCCTAGGTTGAGAAATACTTCTCTAAAGAACTGGGAATTGAGTATTCTTAATCCACTAGATCTTACAATGACCAACTCTCCAAGGAGCTTCCTTGTTTCTATTATAACTCTCTTTTTATTGTGTGAAATATTTGTGTGTGTGTGTGTGTGTGTATGTGCTTGTGTTCCTAAAGAACAAAGCCAAGGCAAGGTAAGTTCAAAGTCTGTCACAGGAGGAGTTTTAGCTATGTGTGTGGTTCATGTAGAGAAATCGTTCCCTTTCAGGTTATTCATTAAATAACTAGAACTACACACTTTGGATTGATGCATTAAAGTGAGCTGCAGAATGCAGAAAAAAATAAACTAAGTAAAATTTTTCTTTTTTTTTTCAATGATTATTTAATACACAATTAATTTACTGAGAAAATGAAAATAAAGTACTAACACTAAAGATGAAAAAAATTTATTTAATCTAGCACCCTCATATAATTTTCAAAATGTGTTATTATTGGTAAATATCTCCAAACAAAACCTGTGGATCAAGCAGTTTTTCAAAATTAACTTTAAGTCTTTAAGGGAGTTAACAAATTTAATTATGCTTAGGGCACATACAAGACATAAGATTGAATTTCAGAGCACAGTGTCTTCCCAAAAAGAACAGGTAGGATCTTTTTTGCAATCTAACAATTTATTCCCTCAAATGTTATGGTACCAGAGCATTCTTACCTGCCACTGAGATCAACGGACATGGAAGGCAAAGATCATTCACACCCCGCCACCATTCAATATCCGTTATCCCATCTTTAGGATATATGTCACGCTGTACTAGAAGGAATGCAGGATTCATGACTTTTACAAAATAGTGAGCATGGAGGAACCAGACTTCATATTTTGTCGTGAAGGAGCTTCTGTGAGTGATAGAAGCTCTACTTTCTAGTTCTTGCTTATAACAAAGTCTGTGTTTTACGCCATAGCAGTTTCACACAAGCTTTAGGACTCTGGGAGCCCATGACACCCAGTTGTGGAAACATGTACCTGACCATTCCATCTCCTTGATTCATAAATCTCAGTTATTTTTTCATATTGGTACAACTGGTGCTTCTCCTAGGTCATCGCAACTTTGCCTAATTTATTTCTTTCTGATATCAGTGTGACATCAGTTTGATCCCACTCAGCTCAAAGTGGTGTTTTGTTAAATATAGCTGGAAACATTCACTTTGAAAAGAATCGGTAAGTTAAATTTTTCTGCACCCAAAGTAACTATTTGGTTTATAACTGTGATCCAAGTCTCACAGGGTCATTTCACTCAAAATTGCAATTTGCAGTTAATCACAGGAAAAGAAATGGGATTTTAAACATGCCATTTTATTTAGTGTTTTTGCTAAGGTAATGTATCTCCCATGCACATTGTTCTTCTGACCAGTATTTGTGTGTCAGAACTTGGAATTTGCATTCCTAGTTAAGCATAAAAATGCCTTTGTTTTCTTGGACTAAGTGAATTAGCCAAGCTGTCTTATGGAAAAAAAAAAAA